>CM077442.1:44938573-45096073 GCA_039654765.1 Mylopharyngodon piceus
CGTTTAGATATGAAATGTTGTAAAAGCGATAATCTGCTATGCCTTCTGTCATCTGACTGATAGTTTATACTTTTTAGCAGGTAAAAAGCCTTTTAGTATCATTCTAAAAACGTCCCCCTTCAGATCGTTGTACATGTGTCTTTCTTTGCCGCATGTGAAATCTTTTGATTTTTATAAAGTAAACGTAAGAACAAATGTTATATTGTTAGTAATATTTCAAGGTAAACTTTTAAACTTAATTTTTAGAAAAGTATCAATTATGATCCATCAGGCTTTTGAGGAATATTTTCATCTCTAAATATTGCAATGAATTATATTTTTTGCCTCTCATAATAAAAACTACAGAGCTTTGATCATAAAACTAAGCATTTAAATATCCTATTAATACATGGTATTGAGAGATACAGAGTGACAACTGAAATTTTGTGTGTGCTATACTGTTATAAAGAGCTCATTGATTTACATTACAGCTATCAGAATTTCATCATCATATCTTACCATATAAATATCAGCAGCTGCACGAAATTGCAATGCATTTTTGCTCAGTTTGGGCCTCTGAACAAAACTAAAGCCGCGTTTCCACCGCAGGAACTTTCCCCAGGAACTAGGGACTCGGTGTGTTTCTAAATGAAGTTCCAGGTAAAAATTTCCCCCTCAGAAAGTCCCTGCTCATGAGGTAGTACTTTTTCAAAGTTCAGGATCTTTTGGGGGTGGGACTTGGGCGCTGAACATGCTGATTGGTTGAGTTCACGCAGCATTTTGATTGGTTGACTCCACACAGCATTTTATTTCAACCACCATTTTTAAGTCTGTTGAGGTGCGTGCAGTAAGAGTTGTTTGCTATTTGAATCAAAAATGGAGTTTAAAAAATATGACAGATGGACCGACGACGAGGTACAAGGATTTATTAAGCTTATATGCGGTGGACGAAATCCAGCGGGAACTGGAAAGTCATGCGCAGTCCTACGTCATCGAACTAGTGCCTAATCTTCATGGTAGTTTAGAAGGATTAGTTCACTTCTGAATTAAAATTTCCTGATAATTTACTCACCCCCATGTCATCCAAGATGTTTATGTCTTTATTAAGGTTTTTGAGGAAAACATTCCAGGATTTTAATGTAATCACATTGGAAAGGTCACACGTGACGTAGGCGAAAGTACCGATCCAGTGTCTACAAAGCGAACGTGCAAAGACTAAAACAAACGGCCTTTTACAAAAAAAATGGTATAACAACGATGTCGGACAATTTTGAAGTTGGAGGAGAAAATGAGATGCAGTTTTTTGCCCTACCGCGTTACTTCCGCCTACATCATCGTGGCGGATCGTGCAAGACGAGCATTTGGTTAAAAAGTACATAATTTTTTTTTTTTAGAAAATGGCCGATCATTTCGCTAGATAAGACCCTTATTCCTCGTCTGAGATCGTGTAGAGCTCTTTGAAGCTGCACTGAAACTGACATTTGGACCTTCAACCCGTTGAACCCCAGTGAAGTCCACTATATGGAGAAAAATCCTGTAATGTTTTCCTCAAAAACCTTCATTTCTTTTCGACTGAAGAAGAAAGACATGAACATCTTGGATGACATGTGGGTGATTAAATTATCAGGAAATTTGAATTCTGAGGTGAACTAATCCTTTTAGACCGCGATGGAAACGCAGACAGCAACAGGTCTGGGGGAAAAATTTCCTGGGACAAATTGTTCCGGGTAATTTCGGTGAAAAGCGGCTTTAGTTGTTTTTCTTTTCATCCCTGAGTGTGAGCTCTCCTATATATTCTCCTATATCATATTAAATGAGCTATAAAAGCCTAATGTATCAAATATGAGTCATTTTTTTTAGATTTTGTATGAAGATTAAATAAACTTCCATTTCAAAAAAAAATTTTTTAGACTTTTATTTCATATGTCAGTTGCCTTGCATAAATTGCTTAGACTAGTCTTACAAGTTAAACTGGTCATTAGTTTTTCAGGTTTGTTACATAAAATCGTAGATTGGTCTAATTTAAATCCGAAAAGTAGGACTGATGATTACCTCTTAACTGAGTTCTTAAGTAACAGGTGGGACTTGGGTGCTGAATATGCTGATTGGTTGAGTTTACGCAGCATTTTGATTGGTTGACTCCACACAGCATTTTATTTCAACCATCATTTTTAAAAGTCTGTTGTGGTGTGTGCAGTAAGAGTTGTTTGCTATTCGAATCATATACGACCGATGAACCGACAATGAGGTTCAGGCTTTATTAAGCTTATATGCAGAAATCCAGTGGGAACTGGAAAGTTGTGCGCAGTCCTACATCACCGGAAACTGGTGATGTTTTATGCAACTGGCTTTACAGTGTCTTAACAACCAGTCTGACCAACTAGCAGTTAGCCAAGAGGTAATCAGTTTCAAAAATATTATTAAAAATATATATAATATATTATGCATGTAACTGACTTTTAAAAAAGAAAACAAAAAAACAAAAAACAAAAAAACAGTAGATGACTAACTTCTAAGACTACTCTGATCGTTTTATGTAACTGGCCCCTGCAGGAGGCAACAGTTTATTTACATAGCCTATTGAATGTTCACTGGGAATACAGAAATCCCAAGAGGATTCTGCCATCCTAATGGACTAATGGATCAGTCTGCCCTCTAAATACATTTGAAATGTCCCACAGGCTGTTTTCCATCCTTTAGTGTCAGACTAAAACAAAGTTGAACAGAGCCCATTTGCAGTACAGCATCTTGCCATTTATATTACTGCAACATTAATTAATGAAATGAAACATGAAATGAATCTGCAGCAGTCAGGTGGTACAAATAAGAGCTCTGCAAGTTGTTAACATTCATATTTATTGTAATGTTATGTGCTTTGAGAGGTAATTTAACGCAGTCTCTCCATTTGCAGACTCTTCTGTGTGTTTGTGTGTTTTATAGGAGGCGTGGCTTTGGAGGGAAGGCAGGATCTCATGCTTTCAAAGCTAGCTTGCTATTGCTAGCCTCTCTGAAATTGCCTACCCTACCTTTAATAACTTAAAGAATGGAGGAATTAGTTAATTTTCTATGCTTTCATTTCACTACTTAGATTTAGCTTTAAAATTGTAAAGCACAAACTAATCAGATGCATTTACACTTTCTTTGCTGCCAACCCCGAGTCTTCACAGTATCCATGAACAGATGTTTATGTGTCATAGTGGGTGATATACAGTATGTGTACAGTTACACTGTGTAAATAAGACGACACTAATCCGATTGAAAGTCAGTTTAATGAACGGTTATTGAGAAGCTTTGTATCTGTTGACATCTCTGTGGATTTCGTTATTTGCACAGTCAACCAGCTTCTTCAGAAAAAAAAAATTTCTACACTAAAAAGATTCTATTCTGAGTAAAAGAAAGTTATTTCTTTAAGACAAACTAATAATTACATACAAAATGGCAGTAGTTTAAATTCCTGGATATTTTTAGCTACAAAAAATACCCTAAATTCAACCTGAATTACTAGTAGCTACTACAACTGAAACCTCTCTCACGGTGTTGGTCTTACGGTGGCTTCATAAAGTGCCGCCAAATGCCACTGTTATGTTTTGGCGCTCTCCAGTGGTTAACATGTGTAAATGATCGTTTTTGTTTAATTTATCGCTTTTATATTTAATTGATCGTTTTTGTTTAATTTATTTAATTTATATATACATTATTAATTTATCAAAATATGCATATTAGTTAATCAGCAAATAAACACATCGCTGGGGACAAACCAGAAGACGAGAAATATCAGGAATAAATACTAATAAATATAGTCTAAATTCATAAATAGCCTACTTATATTTAATAAATGAATAAATTTGGATTTTGTTGAAATGTTAAGAAACAAATGCCTGCTTAATACTGATAGCAAAAGTTAGTGCCAGCGTCACTTCACACATGATTCATGATAATAAATAAACGCATTTTTTGTGGAATGACCTAAATGTAAGTTTAAATGTAACTGTTAAAACGATAACTGCACACTAATAGTCCTTAGTGTTTGATTAACATAATTACTAATAATTAGCCTAACCCACACAAACAACTTAGCATTGCTTTCGGAATCCACCACTAACCCTTTTGTTTACGGTTGTTGTAAAGCTGCAATATTTTGGAATGTTTTGAACTCCTATTGGCTACGCCCTTTCCCCGTGTTTTCTCATTGGCTGTTAGATGCGTCAATTGTTTTCTGATTGGACAAAGAAGTCAGCGCTTTATCTGCACTGAAATGTCATTGGCTCAATAAGTAGGTTAGTGGCCCGCTAGTTATTAGATTGAGAGGAAAGTAGGTCATAGCGAATGTATGCAGATACTGCCCAGCGCCGTCCATATTCGCTTCATCATACATGTGCTTTTCTGCCTTTTTCATGTAAGTAAGATTTGTTTGATCTCTAAACGGGCTGAACTATGCTGTATGTTGTTTACATGTAAATACGGCTGTACAGCTTGATAATTAATTCGCTACAGTCACCGCGAGCTGCATTAAAGTTTCATAACCTGGTTTTGGAGCAGTATAATTTTTAAAATGCAATATTTCTGTCACGTTTCGTACAGTATTAGTACTACAGAAACATTAGCCTACATTTTCTGCATACTCGCTCTTCCCTTTAAACTCATGTCAGGTTATATAAGGTCATATGTCTCGGAGTAAGAAGTTAACGTGTTAATTACGCGTCATTACGCTTGACTGTGTCATATTTCTGATGAAAATGTTTTGGTTTAAATAAAATCTTAAGCGCAGTCTTTGTATGTGTAAACACATTACGGTGCACGTGCTTTCGTTGTACTGCGTGTCTCTCAAATATGCGCACGAGCCCTTGATCGTCGCACTGTGATGGTATGCGCAACAAGTCCCGGTGCGGTGTGGCGGGACACTGTAAGCTCTCATGCCCTTTTACTTCTGTAAACACAGAAGCTATATCTCGAATCCCAATTAGGGGACTAGTGGCTGCCTAGGAAACATTTTTTAGCGTTACTGGAGCTTGCAGCATGATTTTTCATTATCACTTTGAGCATCATGTGCGTGCAGCTGTTTTGGGCATCATAACTTTTACCTTCATTGGTTTGTATTGCTTTGGGGATCATTGGACATCACAGTCAGGAATGAGTTTGTTTTTTAGGGAGTTGTTTTGGGGATCAGTGTATGGAAGTTTGCGCCACAGAATAAAAATTGCAACTTTTTATCTCACAATTCTGACTTTTTTGTATGTTTATATTTCACAATTTGGACTTGTTTTCTTGTAATTGCGAGTTTATATCTTGCAATTATGACTTTATATACACCGATCAGGCATAACATTATGTCCACTGACAGGTGAAGTAAATAACACTGATTATTTCTTCATCACGGCACCTGTTAGTAGGTGGGATATATTAGGCAGCAAGTGAACATTTTGTCCTCAAAGTTGATGTGTTAGAAGCAGGAGAAATGGGCAAGTGTAAGGATTTGAGCGAGTTTGACAAGGGCCAAATTGTGATGGCTAGACAACTGGGTCAGAGCATCTCCAAAACTGCAGCTCTTGTGGGGTGTTCCCGGTCTGCAGTGGTCAGTATCTATCAAAAGTGGTCCAAGGAAGGAACAGTGGTGAACCGGCGACAGGGTCATGGGCGGCCAAGACTCAGCGAAGGCTGGCCCGTGTGGTCCGATCCAACAGACGAGCTACTGTAGCTCAAATTGCTCAAGAAGTTAATGCTGATTCTGATAGAAAGTTGTCAGAATACACAGTGCATCGCAGTTTGTTGTGTATGGGGGTACATAGCCGCAGACCAGTCAGGGTGCCCATGCTGACCCCTGTCCACCGCCAAAAGTCCCAACAGTGGACACGTGAGCATCAGAACTGGACCACGGAGCAATGGAAGAAGGTGGCCTGGACTGATGAATCACATTTTCTTTTACATCACGTGGATGGACGGGTGCGTGTGTGTCGCTTACCTGGGGAACACATGGCACCAGGATGCACTATGGGAAGAAGGCAAGCCAGCGCAGGCAGTGTGATGCTTTGGGCAATGTTCTGCTGGGAAACCTTGGGTCCTGCCATCCATGTGGATGTTAATTTGACACGTACCACCTACCTAAGCATTGTTGCAGACCATGTACACCCTTTCATGGAAACGGTATTCCCTGGTGGCTGTGGCCTCTTTCAGCAGGATAATGCTCCCTGCCACAAAGCAAAAATGGTTCAGGAATGGTTTGAGGAGCACAACAACGAGTTTGAGGTGTTGACTTGGCCTCCAAATTCTCCAGATCTCAATCCAATCGAGCATCTGTGGAATGTGCTGAACAAACAAGTCCGATCCATGGAGGCCCCACCTCACAACTTACAGGACTTAAAGGATTTGCTGCTAACATCTTGGTGCAGATACCACAGCACACCTTCAGGGGTCTAGTGGAGTCCATGCCTCGACAGGTCAGGGCTGTTTTGGCAGTAAAAGGGGGACCAACACAATATTAGGAAGGTGGTCATAATGTTATGCCTGATCGGTGTAAAAAAAGTCAGGATTGTGAGATAAAGAGGTTGCAGTTACCTTTATTTATTTTTTTATTCCGTGGTAGAAACAAGCTTCAACTTATCATTGGGCATTACAGTCAAGAATGATTTTAGGCAGTTTTTTTGGGGGATCAATGTGTATTCAGCAAATTTAGGCACCTTATTCTAGCTGTAGCTGCGTTCAACATTTTTGAGCTTGTGCAGTGGCATGCAGTTTTTGTGAGATATCTGTTGTTGTCCATTCAGCATTTTTGAGCATAATAAATGCATGCAGTATTTTTGGACATCAGTGGTATGGTATTTAGGCATCATATGTGCATACAGCTGGTTTGTTGAAATCCTAGTTGTGCACAACTTTTTTTGGCATAATAGATGAATGCTGCAATTTTTGGACATGTGCACAGGTATTATTTTTAAGGCCATAATGATGCATTTTGACTAAACACTACAGTGTTTTGTAGTAACTTCATCTGCACACTGTGTGTTTGTACAGTAAAAAGTTTGTTCGCTTTTACGGACTTTTTTTGGTTTATTTCTGTGCAATAAAAAATTCGGGGGGACACTTTATATTAGGCGTCTACAACTACTATGTACTTACTTAAAGGTTAGGTATATATTGTGTTCATGTTGTATTGCACAACACTTGTGCAGGTATTGAGGTGGGATACGGATAAGGTTAGGGACAGGTTTGATGGTATGGTTAGGTTTAAGGGTGGGTTAAGGTGTAAAGGAAGGGTTATCAACAGTGTAATTATAGCTGTAATTACAGAAATTAATTACAGCTGAAATTGCATGCAGGGATTTTTTTTTATATAATACAATGGAAAAAAAAAACATGTATGTACACAATAAGTGCACTGTATCAAATGATTAATTTAAATGTTATTACATATAAAGAAACTTAATATAAAAAGTAAATATATACGTAATATAAAGTGGGACTGAATTTTGGAAATGTGTTAGTTCGCCTCTTGATGTCACAGTTGAGAATCAATCATAAGCAGCTGATTTCATTTTGCTGCAAGATGTTTCTCAACAGTTATTTGTGGAGCTTCATCAGCCCTGTTATGATGAAGACATGTTCACTATAGTGGGGTGAAGCTATAGGGCTCATATCATTACCTCAAAACTTGCATTGAGAGTGTGCAGAGTATCTGCTTTAAAAGTTCTGCTGTGATTTTGTGTGCAGTGAAGCCAATTTGGCAAAGGTGTTTACCTTTACACCTGTGTGTGTTTGTATGTTTATTTATTGTGCTGATGTAGATTGTGTAACAGGGAACTAACTGATAAAACAAAAGATAGGAAGAAGAAATGGAGGTTAGAGATTACAAATAGGAATCAGGAAGATGGTGACGATAAGGGACAATAAATGGGAATAAGTGAAAAAACAAGGTGTTAATGAACAAAAGGGGGGTGATGTAAAACAGGGATGGTTAATATTTAATTCAATAGAATTGATGTGATGCCGCGGTGGGCAAGTGACGTAACCGGTGTTGCGGCTGAACACCGACTATAGCAGCAAGCCTAGTTGGTAGAGGACGGTGGGAGAGATTGGTTAAGGGGTCTGGATGTGATACAGAGTGTACAGAGTGCACCATGACTTGTTGACGCTGTGCAGGTGAAGACAGTGCATCTGGTGGTACAGTTAAGCAGCTTGCAGTCCGTCCGGCCGGACTCAGAGCCTCTGTCCTCCCATGATCCTCTGCTAACAGTACACCATGTGTATCGAACCCATCTGCTGCCCCTGCAGTCACAGGCATTACTCATCACAACATACTGCCAATGACTCCTCATACATTCAGCACAGCAGTTTGGTGGAGTAATGCTGCTTTCCTAACTTTCATAAGCTCTTTCTTTTTGTTTTTTACCCCCTCCCTGCCTCTATCTATGGCCTGTGCTCTCTCAGGTCCAGTGCCTGTTCGTGTATTTCAGCAGAAGCCAGCGCTGTGACGAGACAGCTGTTCTCTGAGGTATGTGCATATTGGGAAACAGAATGTGGAATTAATTCCCGGATATTCCATCCAAAAATAAAAATTTGTCATTATTTACTCACCCTTGAGTCATTGTATGATTTTTTTGAATGATTAATGAGTTAAACGTCAGTCTGTTCCTCATGCAAAATTGTTGCGTGGCATCAGATGAATTTAAATAGAGCACGCAAGTCATATGGACTACTTTTATGGTGGGTTTTTTTTTGGTCATTTTGTAGCTCGACAACATCAATTTCTGGTTGAATGTGACGAAAAGGTGTCCAGGTCACGTTTTGGGTTTCATTTGGTTCTTTGGGTTTTTTGAGATTCACTCTCAACTGTCAACTTTAAATGTATGGAAATGTATGGAACTTTAAATTTATGGAAAAGAGCAGCATGATCATTCAGCTAAATTTCTCCTTATGTGTTCAACAAAAGACAATCATTTGGGTGATTAAATGATGACAGTATTTTAATTTTTGGGTGAACTATTGCTTTAGGCCCCAGTCAACAATGTAAATACAAGAAGCTATGTTTTTGAAATCATTAAAGTCGTCCATTGAACTCTGTCAAACGATTATTATTTTGTACTCCATTTGATGATGTACTAGATACTATATGATATGCCATTTATAATACCTTTGAATTGCGAACTGTGTATGAATTCAGAACTCTGTAATATTTTGATCTGACTGTGGGGTAAATAGGTCAGATGTACCAAATAATTTTCCTCATGAAAACCATAATCAGCACAAATCACTTCAGACCTTTTCATGTCTTTTTAATAAGGATAATAACGTTCTGTAAGTGAACAGACTTTCTCAAGTGACCTACATTCACTGCCGCTTTTTTGTACGTCTGCTTGTTGCCTTTCCTCCTCATATTGTCACGCACGTCTTTGGTTTCCTCTCTGCTCATGTAACCTACGTTGTCTTGATATGATCTAGTGGTTGATTTATAATCAAAGATAGTTTGACTTGTCTGTTTTCAGAGTACTATTATGACTGCTTTTTAAAAAAGCTAATAAGTATTAATATATATTATTAAAAAAAAAAAGACCTTACTTTTTACCCACCTGTTTACTGAGCCCTTAAGGGGACATGGTGATGGAAAAAAAAATGAGATGGGAGTAAAAATTTTTATTTCAGTTAAATTTAATTTAACTTTTGCATTCTCACACAAAACTTTTGTTTACCTGAGAAACTTGCAAAACTTTTGCAGTCACTCGCTAAAAGTTTTGTGATGGAAATAATATGACTTGGGTGGAAAAACTATATTTCAGTGCTTTTCACGACATTTCTCATGGGAGCACAATAGATTTGCGAGAGAGCGCAAATGTTTAGCAAGCGAACGCAACGTTTCTCACAGGAACACAATAGTTTTGAGAGAGATGCAAATGCAAAAGCATTGGAATATAATTTTGATTGCTTAAAAAGGTTACAGCGCACATCTCCTTCACCGCAAGCCGCTCCTTACAGTTCCTGATAGAAATGTCAGCAAAGTTCATCATGTGTAAATGTAGAGAATTCATCAAGGTTAGTCTCTAGTGATCTTTAGTGTTGTAAGACACTTAGTTTCCATAACACATTTGTCACAGACTTGTCACATTATCAGTGTCTTTCTGTACTTGTCTGTAAGCTTAAGTTTCTCAATGCAAATTACTGGCGTGAATAATAGCAGGTGTCAGTCTGACCTATAATGATTGTCCCAGAACATAATCGAATGTGGGCCTCTGGTGGCATGGGGAGATAAGAGTGTTACATAGCAGGTTTAATTGGGTGTCATGGCACCCTGGATCTTTCAGGTCACCTGGATCAAGTGTTAATTGGTGAAAAATGGGTCAAAGATAATGAAGAAGTCAAAGGGAATGAGAGTCTTAGGGTGTACTTACACTAGGCGCTCTGAACTGTGCCCGAGCACGTATGACCCCCAAAGCCCGGTTCATTTGAGTAGTGTGATCGTTCCGTACCATGCCCAGATTACATTGTGATGAAAAGCTAAGCAGTCTCAGATGAAGTAATAAGCCTATACAAATATGGCACTTCTCAGTTAGGACAGTTACTGTATGTAATAACAAAGTTCTGTATCATTATTATTTAATGTAAAAGCCATTGTTCCATTTATTTTATTATTATTTTTTAAATTTTGTGGTTTATCAAATAGTAGGTATGTTACCTAGTAAAGATTCTGTCTGTAGGTTAAAGACTAATCAAGCGTAGCAGAGGTGTCACGTCAGTCATGCTTGCATCAGCTGATTCATGTCTACCTGTAGGAATACAATGCCTATCACAACATGTAGGGCTGGGACAATACATCGATTCTCGATTCGCGATACAAAGCATCTGGAGCGATTCTGATATTTTCCGATGTATCGCGATCCTCTCTCGAATCGATGTTGAGCTTAGTTTTTAACAGCAGATGGCACTACGTGCTTAAACAGCCATATTCTGCTTGCTTCCAGTTTCTTTACATACACCACATAAACCTAAAATAATCATTCATAAAGTTCGAAAAGGTTGAAGCGAATTACAAGGGTGTTCACAGTGGGCTGTGTTTACATTAATCTCACATCATAAAAGCATTCTGATCCAAGGTGCAAGTATATTTAACCACTTACATGACTCAGCCGAACGCACAAGCGCTGTCTAGGATTCTTCTTCATGAGCATTTTAATGTGCGGTTAAAAACTAGCCTAGAGCGCCATCTGCTGTTAAAACTAAGCTCAGAATCAATTTGAGAGAGAAAATATCAGGATCGATCCAGATTCATTGTACTGCGAATCGTGAATCGAGAATCGATGTATTGTCCCAGCCCTAACAGCATCCCTATATATAAGCTCCATTCTGTATTATCAGCAGCTGTATCGTGTTGCTCAGAAGCTAATTAGACGGCGAATTAGGCGGGCTAAACCACACCATATCACTAGGAATTGTGCATTTGGGAATTTTGAGACGCTTTCGCTCCCCACACGAATTTCACGTCAGATTCAAGTTTGTGAACTTGAACATGCAAATTCTCCGCATTGATCAGTATAAGCTGCTTGATTTCTGAAAGTGACCTGAGTAAACATTGCTTCTCACATCACTACATTATTAACATGGACTCTTTGCCTGCAAATGTTGCTGAAGTTATACTAATGTGACTGCCTCAAGAACAAAGTTTAGATGAAATCTGCACTCCCCACATGAAGGAGAAGGATATCAAGAAAGAGATCAAGCATCCATGTCACATCTGGCTATATATTTACCCTACATTCAATTCTGTATGTCTTCACAAAACTAGAAAGTTTTCCTTTTTATGCTCATTGCTTAAAAGCTATCAGGTTATTGGCAACATGCTTGTTGCTTAAGGCTTATCTAGTTGTTTTCAGTAACATGCTTGTTTGTAGGCTTATCCGATCATATTAGCAATGTGTTACTTTTCTGTTGTAATTGCTTAAATCTACCCAGGTATCTGCAGCATACTTGCTCCTTAAGGCTATCTAGTTGTTATCGGAAACATGCTTGTTGCTTAAGGCTTATCTGTTTATTATTGGAAACATGCTTGTGCTTTATCTAGTTGTTTTAGGTTGATTTAGGCTTATCTGGTATCATTGCCTACATGCTGTGCTAAGCTGTGCTAAGCGGGTATCAGTAACATTATTTTCGTTGTTACCAGTACCATGCTTGTTGCTCAAGGCAATTTACTCATTGAAAACATGCTTGTTTCTTTAGGCTATCTAGTATTATTGCCAACATACTGTACTAAGCTTATCTGGGTACCAGCATCATGCTTGTTCCTTAAAGGATTAGTTCACTTTAAAATAAAAATTACCCCAAGATTTACTCACCCTCAAGCCATCCTAGGTGTATGACTTTCTTCTTTCTGATGAACACAATCGGAGTTATATTAATAAATATCCTGACGCATCCAGGCTTTATAATGGCAGTGAATGGGACAACGCTCAAGAAAGTGCATCCATCCACCATAAACGTACTCTACACAGCTCCGGGGGGTTAATAAAGGCCTTCTGAAGTGGAACGATGCGTTTGTGTAAGAAAAATATCCATATTTATTAGGGGTGTAACGGTACATGTATTTGTCCTGAACCGTCACGGTACTGACGTCACGGTTCGGTTCATGCAGTATGACGACGAATACAGGCGATCCACACTCCAAACCAGAAGGGGGCGCGCTTTTTAGCCTAACCTATTTTTTTGACCAGCATTAACCACCAATGTTCGCAATAAGCTCTGTGTTTTGTTACTTTCGTTAAGAAACAAAGTGCTTTCAAACTGTCCATTTTATCACGGAATTCAAACAATAAATGCCGTTTTGACGCTTTTTGATGTGACGTGACAAATGAACATGAAGGTATGTTGAAAGATACAGTACAACTTAGTGTTTCAACCGTGGAAAGATGTCAGTAAAACAGTTTGTAAACAATGTCATGTAGTTGGCTATTACATTTACCTCAGAAAAGCCATTCAGTGTCCACAGCTTGTAGTTCGCTAGAGAAATGAACTGTTTCGTTAAATAAATGCACTATATTAGCCTATATATTAATTATATTTTACTTAACCTGTTAGTTAATGTAAGGCCTAAATAAATCCATCATGAAAACAAGTTATGACAGCCACTGTGTAAATGATTATATTTCAACAACGAATTGGAGAAACAGAAGTTAATGCAAAAACTGTCTTATGTGTAATTTACATGCTTACAATACATACATTTTTTATTATTATTATTTGAGTGTTAATGATTATGTCTAGAAATAAATAGCAACTGAATTTATTTATTTGGGCTCTGTTGTTAATTAACCTCTAATAGGGCTCTCTAATAGATTACAGCATTAGCAGAGATAGATTTTTTTTCTCCTTAATAAAATTTTAATTACAATTGAATAAATTTAAAGAAAGAGACACAGTTGGTTCAGTAAAACATAGTTTAATAAAAAAAAAAAAGAGAAAAAATTGTTTTGTTTTCTCACCCTGCTGTACCGAACCCGTACCGAACCGTGACTTCAAAACCGAGGTACGTACTGAACCGTCATGTTTGTGTACCGTTACACCCCTAATATGTATGGATGGATGCACTTTCTTGAGCTTTATACTCGTTTGTCCCATTCACTGACATTATAAAGCCTGGATGCGTCAGAATATTTATTAATATAACTCCGATTGTATTCATCAGAAAGAAGAAAGTCATATACACCTAGGATGGCTTGAGAGTGAGTGAATCTTGGGGTAATTTTCATTTTAAAGTGAACTAATACTTTAAGCCTAGTGTAATGTGCTTATTGCTGCTAAGGCTTATCTGATTATTATTGGAATCCTGCTTGTTGCTTTAGGCTTACCTGGTTATCATTGCCAACATGCTAAGCTTAAGCCTACTTTGGTATCAGGAACATGCTTGTTCCAATAACAACTATACAGCCTTAAAGAACATGCTTGATGCTTATTATTGCACATGCTGTGCTAAGTTTATCCGGGTACCAGCAACATTCTTGTTGCTTTAGGCTTATCTGGTTATTATTGAAAACATGCTTATTGCTTTAAACTTATATGATTATTACTACCAGCATGCTGTGCTTAATCTTATTCTGGTATCAGTAACATGCTTGTTGCTTTAGGCTTATCTGGTTGTTATTGGAACATGTTTGTTGATAAAATGCACAGTATGTAAGTTTCGCCACTAGAGGTCACTTATTCAAACACTAACAGTGTCGTGGCTTGATGATGTCGAGAAGGAGTGTGGAATCATGGGAGTTGTCGTCTTCACCTCCACAAACAATGGAATCATTCCTATGGGACTCAAGCTGAAATCATGTTCATGGATGAGGAAGCACACTGTGTTTTCTGGTTTCTACAGGAGTAAAACCGACAACTGAGAATAAAAAGGATATGACGTCATTGTCAGGCGACGCAATGGCACAGACTACTTCACTGGCTTAAATTGTGTATTTCTCTTGATTTAAATATTGTTGGAAACATTTGGGATAATGCAAGTACAAAATATATAATATTTTTCTAGTGAATTTTGTATAATGTAATGCAAAATTCGCACATATTTTGCCTTTAAAGCTCTCTAGGTATCGGCAACGTGCTTGTTGTATTAAGCCCATCCAGTTGATATTGGTGACATGTTGCTTAAGTCTACGTGAACCGGAAGTTGCCATCGACCTTACTTCAGTTGTTACGTATTTCCAAGAGCTAGTGGCAAAAAGCAACTGTGGTGTTGCTTTACATTAGGGCTGCAACCAATGATTATTTTGATAGTCGATTAGTTGGTCGATTATTTCTTCGATTAATTTGATTAATCAGATGAAAAGCCCAATTTTCTTTTTATTTTATTTTATTGACAAAACACACTATTCAACATCCTGCCCAATGCCATCCTTCAAGCAAACGTGCCAACTGAATGCTATGAAAACATATTTAGGGAATATATCTATATCTATGTTATATGCAAAAGAGCTATAAAGCTGAGGGACAGTTTAAATCCCTACATTAAAATTTAATATAATATAAAAAAGGAAAAACATAAACTCAGTGTTAACAGATAAGAGGAATGTTCTGCAGGAACACACACATTCACTCTGGACACCTGTAACCTGTTACTGTCATTTCTTTATCCTGTAAATGTAAGAAACGTCTTACATTTATATTCAATTACACGCAGTTATCCCTTTACAGTTACCACTCTCATAAAATACTTGAATTACATGTTGACTTTTAAACCTGAATTTAACTTTCAACAACAGATATTTCAGCAAAATGAATATTTTGTTTGCGCTGAATTTTAATTGTTTCCCTCTCTAATGTGTTCTGTCTGTTAAAACGGTCATTCAGTAAAGTATGAAGTTTAACGCAGACTGTCAGGATGAGCCTTCATGCAAAATGGAAAAACTCGCGTGACTTTGCAATACTTACAGATAAGGATATAACTGTAAAATGAAAGTTTTGCGCTGAGTAAACATATCACACATTAAACAGCACACGCATCTGACAGGGCAAGCCATGTTCCCGCAGCAACTCACTCTGTTTCCTCCACTATTTTTAGATACATTTTGTCCATAGAAATGCATTGTCGGTGCAGTAATTTAACGCGACTGGGTGAAGTTTTCTGTGCAGACGCGACTAATTGATAATGACTAATCAATAATTCGTTGTCAATGATTTTTTATTATCGATTATTATCGATTTTATCGATTAGTTGTTGCAGCCCTACTTTGCATTGCCTGTGTCTGGGTCAAATTGCGCTCGAGCGCAGCGCAAGACTAGCCATCAAGCATGTTCTGCATTTGCATGAGTGGAAATAACTGTCCACACCAGCAGGTGGTAGTAGTCTGTATTCATCACCCAAAAGAAAACTGGAACTTGGACCACAGATACAAATTATAAGCAAGCATTGCTTGATCGATGTTCACTTAATTTTCACTTTCTTCATTCCAGACGGGAATTTCTTTTCTTCTTGTGCACTGGTTTGCTAAGCTGAACAGTCAATCAGAGTGATCTTTCTCACCGATGGCTCTGCTGATTCAACATGCTCAATTGGCTGAAACGCTTTTCTGGTTAATATTAGCAACACGCTCGTCATCTGGGTAAGGGCAACATTTTTGTTGCTTAAAGGCCCCGATATACTTCAAACTAAATCAAAGAACAAACTGATGTGAGGTCATTTTGAACAAAATCAGGCCAAAACAAAGTTTGTTTTAGGAGTTCGAAACGGCGTGCCAAAGCAAACTCTCAGGAAAAGTTTGCTCCAGCTGGAAAACACCTTCGTACTACCATTGGTCCGTGAAGACAACGTAATAGTAGGTGTGCACTGAGGCTCCACCTTCTTTCACACAGAGCTCTTCTCTGAATCATTTCCTCTGTTGAGAGGAAAGCACGCAGCACATATTAACATATTCATCTAAACCTCGCTCTCAGCAGTGTGGGTGGCATCAGATGTTCAATAACAGTATATCGCTGCTCACGTATTTCGAACTTTGTTTTACCCCTAAACGAAGAACGAAACAGAACTTCGCTGTGAGTATATCAGGGTCTTAAGGCTTTCTGGTTATTGTTGGCAACATGCTTGTTGCCTTAAGCTCATTTGGGTAACTGCATTTAAAGGGACATGTTGCTCTTCTCCGCTGCTTGTAACAGAAGAGCACCCCTTTGCTGCTACTCTCGTCCTGTAAGAGGCATGCTGCCCCCAGTCTCTGCTATTCAGGGGGACATGTTGCTCCTTTCCGAAATGTCCTATTCTTGTCTGTCTTACTTTTTCCAGTATCAGGGCCTGAATTATATCCATATCTGGGTATTGGCGAGGGGGAAAAAATGCATCAGATTTTCGCTGTCAGTTTGTGGCTGGAGGATGTTGGCCTATGGCAGGGGTGGTGAACTCCGGTCCTGGAGAGCTACAGTCCTGCATAGTTCAGCTCCAACCCTGATAAAAACTCACCTGCCTGTAGCTTTCTAGTAACCCTTCAGACGTTGATTAGCTTGTTCAGGTGTGTTTGATTAGGGTTGAAGCAAAACTCTGCAGGACTGTGGCTCTCCAGGACCGACGTTCGCCACCCCTGGCCTATGATTTTTGTTTTGGGGGGTATCGCTGCCCTCCCTGCTCTTATCCATGCTAGGCTGCATGGATGGGCAGGGAGTTCTTGCCCAGAACAGAGCCATACCGCCAATCTAAACGCTAATTGTTAATCATCTTTGACGAAAGTGGTCCTGACAGAATTAGTGAAAATGTACCTTTTTGCAATCTTTTCAAAATTAATACAAATTTAAAGCAATTAAAAAACAAACAAACAAACAACAACAAAAAAACATAAAAGTACAATTTTTTCTTTAGGCATAAAGTTTGTTAATGAAGAACTATTTTTACTAAACCCTGTTAAGCCTGACATATGAAATAAAAGGCCTAATCAATTTTTTTGAATTGGAAGTTTATTGAACCTTTAGAAAAAATTGGAAAACAAAAAAAGAAGTTTGCATATGTTTTTTTTTTTTTTTTTTTGACTATCATATTGAATACATCAGGCTTTTATGGCTCATCAGTTGCTGATATTTATATTACCAAAAAGTATGATTCTGATATCTTGAAATGTAAAAAAAGTGAGATCTTTAGATTAAAGATCTCAGAGCCCAAAAATAAATAAATGAATAAATAAATGCCTAAAGTATAGTTTATAGTTAATACTTTTTAACAAAAAAATCAGATGACCGAAGGCATGTAGTAGATAAAACAGGTTTTTCAGCAAAGTTTTGATCATATTGATAATTTAGAGACCTTAGAAATTTTCATATCAAATATGATACAGTAGGCTTTATATGGTTAATTTTAGGCCACAACTTTTTGTTACCTTTTAAATTTGTCAACACTTGGATTATTTCCAGGTTTAAAAATAATACAATAACATATTTTCTCTGTCCTCTGACTTTTGGACTCTCCTGTATAATACATTCAGGAACTGCGGTCTGCTCACTTACATCACCCAGACCCCTCTCTTGTGTCCAGGTTATGAAATGGTCAAGCTTTGTCAGGGTGGAGATTATATATCGCTCTTTACTACAACTCTGTTCTCTTGCAGAGGAGGATCGCGTCAGACAGCCTCAGGAAATGGTGAAGGAAGAGCAGCCCTCGTCTATCTCTGTGGTGAGTTTAAGGAATATTGCTTTTTATATTTCTAATTTCTGCTCCTTTACTGTCAATAATGAAATTCAGATTTAAGGGATCATTTGTATTACGTCTTTAATTATCATATATAAAAGCTGGTCTTTGAAACTCTAAACTTTAAGTGTTTGTGTTATTTCCGATGTCTTTCAATGTTGTTTTCACAATATCAGAATACAAGAAACGAAGGGGTTAAATTTATGTTTGTATTTTGCAGATGATCTAATGGCAGACCAAAGAATGGACATCTCCTCCACAATGAATGAGTTCATGTCCAGTTCCACTGACCTGATCAGCAGCTCCATGGGAACGCCAGGCATGGACTACAGTCGCAAGAGGAAGGGCAGCATCACCGACTATCAGTAAGAGATCCTAAATGGTCCTCTAACTCTTCATTCTTCATCGATCATGTTTGTGTGTTCATAATGGACCTCAAGCATGATTCATGATGAGATTCCCAATTTTGAGTTCTGTGAGAAAGCATGTATGAACTATTGAAAGTATGATCAGAACTTTGAAAGAAACTAATACTTTTATTCAGCAAGAACACATTATATTGATTAAATGTGACAGTAAAGACATTTATAATGTTACAAAAGAAAATGCTGTTCTTTTGAACTTGAAGAATCCTGAAAAAAATGTATCGCAGTTTCCACAAAAATATTAACTGTTTTCAACATTAATAAGAAATGTTTCTTGAGCACCAAATCTGAAGACTGGAGTAATGGCTGCTAAAAATTCAGATTTGCCATCAAAGGAATAAATTACGTTTTAAAATATGCAGCCTTGGTGAGAATGAGACTTATTTCAAAAACATTTTGAACTTTTGAACGGTAGTGTATATTGTACCAAAGTATGTGCGGCGCGGAGCAGAGAGCTGAGTTGCATCATTTTGCTTGTAGCAGTTTTTTTTTTTTTTTTTTTTTGGGAAAGTTAGAACATCTGTGTTCTTTCTCAGTCTAAGATCGCTCTGATATCACTCCACAACAAACATTATCCTTTCAGTCCACTATGTTAAACACAGATACTCTGTTAGCAATAATATTGAAAAAAGGGAATTTATGAAGTATTATCTTAAAGATTACAAAAATACTAAATAAGAAATAAATAATAATACTAAATAGTGGGTAAAAAGATGGGCTCAGATATGTAGTTTTTCAAATAATTCATCATCAACAATCAAAAAATTATTTCAAGCAATCTAATCATCATGCGCATATAAATTGTGAGAGCTGTGCAAGTGAGAAGCAGGAAATTGAAAACCCGGAATGGACCAGAATCTGAGTAATTACAGAATGCTTTAAATGGGGAGGGAACTTGCTGTCATTCTTCTCCACTCACATACTTGTCTTCATTGCTTATGAGTTTTAAACCATAAACATTTACTGTAAGTTAGCATGGTTTGGAATATTTTGTATAATCCACAAAAAAACAAAAAACAAAACAAAGATTCTTTCATCATTTACTTACCCTCAAATCATTCGAAACCTGTTTGACTTTTTTTCTTCTGTGGGACATAAAAGAAGATATTTTTAAGAATGTTGGTAACCAACCAGTTTCAGTTCCCAATGACTTCCGTTGTATTTTTTGTTAGTTCAGTGGAAGTCAATGGGAATCAAAACTGTTTGGTTACCAGCATTGTTCAAAATCTAAAAAAAAAAAAAAGAAAGTTATAGAGGTCTGAAATGACACAAAGGTGAGTAAATAATGACAGAATTTTCTTATTTGGTGGACTATTCCTTTAATATGAGATATGAAATTGATTTTGTCAATGTCTTCTTTTTTTTCACAGAATCGATGGATATTCTTTTGAGTAAGTATCAAAATGACTTTACAATAGCATAAAATGTGAATAAAAATGTTCATTCGATTACAAAAAGCTAAAACCATGGCATACCCTGGTGCATGAACAGTATAAAACACGATATTACCATGCTGTTATCACTGAAACATCACTAAACCATGGTACTGTCAGAGTACATTATTGTGTTTGTGTCTGTCTTTAAAGACAGGCACATCATTCATCTAATTAGATAAAGAAAAACATAATTGTATCAACTCACCCGTTTGATTTTGAGAAAAATACCAATTTTATCCTCTTAGATCTGAGGCTTCATGGATGAGATTCCTCATCCCGAGCTCACAGCTCACACAATCCCCTGAGAGTGAACGGTCAGTGAGTATGGATGAAGAGATGCTAACTGGTCAAACTGTCCAGTCTGTGCTTATTTTGAGACAAATGTACTCCAGCACCTTTGATATCCAAATTCTCACTTCACGCAGAGAGATGGAGCAGTGTTTCAAGGACAAAAAATGTGAAAATTGTGTTCACACTTGTAGTTCAGTTCTCTTGGTTCTTTTGGTCCAGATCAAAAAAAAAAAAAAGAGAAGAAGATGCATTTAGTCCTGGTTTGCTTGGTGTTCACACCGTCATTTTTAACACCAAACCTAAAGATACAAAACAAAACAAAACAAAACAAAAAACGGCTTTTATAACGTATATCTTTATTACGGAACATCCAACACAATGCTGTGTGCTGGGATAAATGTGCTTGTTAAAGGCACAATATTTATGTGCATACAAATGGTATTTTTTTTACCAGCTGAGAACTCATGAAAAGCTTATTAAATGTGTAAAGGAGTCTGTAACAAAGTTCACGTTCAGGAGTCTGGAGGTGGCGAACGTTCAACAATAACTTTAATCATAAATAAACAACAAAAAGAAAGTAACGCGGTAGTCCCTCATGGACGACCGCCGCATATAAACATAATATAACAGCAACATAAATAGTCCAGGCCTGGTCCTCTCTTGTCTTGCACTGTCATCACTCCTCCTTTTATCCTTCTCAGGCCTTGTCCACACTAATACGCTTTCGTTTGAAAATGCATCTTTATCTCTCTGTTTTGGCCTTCCGTCCACACTGACATAGCATTTTTATTAACGGAAACAAAGCTTTTTGAAAAGGCTTTCCAAAGTGGATAAATTTGAAACTGCCATTTTCACGTTGTAGTGTGGACTGTGAAAACGGAGGTATTTGAAAACGATGACGCAAGTTTAGTCATGTGACGCATATTGTACCGATAGATATTCATGTTTATACCGCTGTTATGTGCTATTCATTTTCACACAGTTGCTAAAATGTTACTTTGCACACTCTTCATTTCACAGTCCTGCAAAGATGACAGAATTTACTCACGTTTGTCATCCTGCGCCAAAACATGAGAACAGTTACGTTTTAGACCAAACGATGGTGAGTGCGTGCGACCTGGACTCATCAGTGAATGCTGAGATATTTTGCAAAATAAAATGATCCTGCCAGAAGTATTGCTTGAGAACTTTATTATGTCTTGTTCCATCTGTATCATCTCAGTGAGCTTTTATGAGGGTTTGAGCGCATGCGTAATAAGGTGAATTTAGTGTTTTCTGACGTTTCAGTGTGGACGAGAAACTTTTGGAAAACGCTAGTGTGGATTGAGAGCGTTTTGGAATGAAAACACTGTTTTCAAAGGTATCCGGATTAATGTAGACGTAGCCTGAGCTCCACCGTGAGACACGTCACCGGCCTCGCTCCATTCCCATGGCTCTTGGCCCCGCCCTGCTTGCCACAGAGTCAAAACGGCACCAGGAATTCCTCTGTCGCACACACAAATGATGATCTGCTGCAAGGAGAAGGCGATTCCAAAGCCTGTACTGAACTGTAATGGACAACATAGGGATTATGATGAGAAGAACCATTCTGTCCTCACATCTTGAGACATCACTTCCTGTTTTTGGTTCGTTTAGATGTCTTTGGTCCATGTTGCATTCATATTTCAGTTGAACCGCACCAGAGTTTGTTTGGAAGCGGACTGAGGCCAAACTTTTGGTGTGCACCAGGGTTCGGATGGCAGCGTTCACACTTATTTTATCCGTACTAACAGAGCAATCACATCAAAGTTTGTTTTAATCGAAGCAAACCTGCCAAGTGTGAACACGCTCTATAAAGTCACTAAATAAACGCCCACAACCATTGGGCTGGCATTCCATGTTTTACAAATAGACTATCAGGCTCAATAACACAATTAAAGGGAAATTCACTAAACAGTATTTCCACGCAAAAACCTTATTCTCCCAGCACCCACAATCCAGTGTAACCAGGTGCTTTTCTGTGTGCTGGTATTAAGTTAATGTTTTCAGCTCAAATATGCCTCCTTTCTATTAAAATTAGACTTATTATAGATTGCTCCCTATGTACAGCGCTATTCGACTGGTGAAGTTAACGTTGGGCTATTAACGCCTGTGAAGAGGTAAGCGGTTAGCGAGTGCTTAACATAATTTTATTCAAAAGAGATGTTTGAGACAATACTGATCATAGCTTTAGTTATTTATCAAGAGCACTTTCTGCATTTTAAAGAGCCGATTCATGTGCCTGGGTTGTTGCTGTGTGCTGCTGGCAATTATGGTAGTCTGCCATTACTTGATTTGCATTAATTGTTTTTGGTGCTCAAACTACTCAAACAGCGTGTGCACATAAACAACACTATCAGCACAATTTACAGTCACAATGAACTATTAGTGAATTCACCCCTTTTAATAACTTTCAGTGTTTAAATATCATGCAAAATAGCAGTTATTGTATGCAGCTGTGATTTTTGATGTTCGTTTTTAACAAAAACTTGTAATGCAGGGTTTCCTATCCAAGGGTTTATAAACAACGGGGTTCTTGAGATTCTAATAAAACTGGCATTTTATTATAAAGAGTATGAAATTAGTTATTTTAATTGTTTGCAAACAAGAACAGATCCATTATATTTATTGATATTTTGCTTAAATCTCAGTCATTACTTCAAGTAAATGATTGAGGTCATGGGGTTTCGGATAGATTAAAAGTTACTTAACCAACAGAAAACAAATCTGCAGTAGATGTTATCACAGTGTCAAGCCCTCAGGTAAACAGCGTGTAAAATTTCTCTCATTATGGTCAGTTATGAAACCAGCCATTATGAAACAACCAAGCTGGAGTTGATGGTGTGTGAAATGGGAGTTATATCAAGTAATAGTATATTGTTTCTGGTACCATATTGTGGGGAATAATGAGGTGAAATTCATTAGAGGTGCCTATAACCTAATCAGTTATGGACTATAATGAAAGGAAGACAAAAATGATTTATTTTTAAAGATTACTATTCAGAAATATTAGGTTTTGAGAATTATGTTGTCCTTTTAACTTGCAGTATAAACATGTGACTTTCATGCATTTGAATTCAAAGTACTTCAAAAAGTAATTCAAAGTAGGTTGACTTCTGAACTATTTAAGCTAATTGTTTGCTGTTCATTTTTAAGGGACAGTATGGACACAGACAAGGACAAACAACTTGGAAGGTAAACTGAATTAATGATCAAGATATATATCTCATATGTACACAGTATGGTCTAAAAGTCTGAGATCACAAGTGAAAATGTTTTTATTTTACATTTTTTTTCAGATGTTTTCATCAAAAATTATGTTATTTAAATGGAAAAATAGCATGATTTCACAAATGTACTGTATTTGATTAGTGACCTGTAACTATAACAGAATCTTATACATTTCTTAATCATTTTATTCACAATTTGTTTATTTATTTATTTATTTATTTTTACCTGCAATCTGCTAGCAATCACATCATTTACTGCACCTTTTAGAGGGAAAACCTGCTCATAATTGCTGGTCTACGATCAGTTTTCTCCATAACAGTAGCATATTGGCAAAACAGATTTGGCAAGCAAACCAGTACGTGTCTGTGTTTTGCTCTGGAGAATGTCAAAGGTTTCTATTTACAACATGTTTTTGCAGCGTTGAACAATGTAGCCAATCACAAACATATCTGTTGATTTCTTGAACGCAATGGCCAATCAGAAGTGTTTAAGTTAGAATCCACTCATCGCCCAAAACCCCAGAGTTTTTGTTCAGTGCTGAGTTCTGCACGCTCCCGAATCCTCTCATGATAACAAACAAAGTGAAAATCACATTATGAAATAAATGTTTTTCTCCAAAACATCAAAATCAACACAAAAATGTGTCACTGAGCACCAAATGAAGCTTCTGCCATGGCCATGATTTCTTGTCAGGTGTTCTCCAAACTCATCAGACATTATAGGAGAAGACTCAGAGCTGTTATCTTGGCAAAAGGAGATTGCAAAAAGTATTGAATAAAAGGATGTCATTAATTGTGGCCAAGCTGTATTGGAGAAAAACATTTCATAATGAGATTTTCCCCACATTTTCAATTCTTTTACTACTTGTGAATATTTTGATTAAAAGATCAAAAGGATAAACAAAGCAAATTAATTTTCACAGCCATTTACCAAGGGTGCCAATAATTGACCATTTAAAAAAATAAAATGGTATATCTGTAACTGGTGTTTATACTTAGTTTACATAATTGATTAATTTCTTGGATGTTAAGCTCACAATTTTTCTCTCAACAGGGTTGATCACCAGATTAAGAATGCAAGGTGCTGTATTTCAGAGCATTTCTGTATTTTTTTTTTTATTATTTATTAGTGGATAAAGCCTGTTGTAGATCATTTGCCATTTCTTCCAATTGTAACATTGTATTGGACTCTTGGTTGTCAGCAGGGAGGCTCACAGTCAGATAGAGAAGAGACGCAGAGATAAAATGAACAGCTTTATTGATGAGCTGGCTTCATTAGTGCCTACCTGCAATGCCATGTCCCGCAAGCTGGACAAACTCACTGTGCTGCGCATGGCGGTCCAGCATATGAAAACACTTCGAGGTGAGATTCACACTGTCATTCCCATTACCATTATGGCCTGGCTGGGATTTTAAATGTAATCTTCAAGTAATTTGGTAGCTGAGTACTGTAACATAAATATAAATATTTATATTTAAAATAATTATATTTCAATGCTTTTGCGTTTGCCCCCAAAAGTTTTGCGTTGCATGCATATGCTTATTTTTTACTGTCTTTTTAAGGTGCTGCAAACCCTTATACTGAAGCTAACTACAAGCCAGACTTTTTATCAGATGATGAGCTGAAGCACTTAATATTAAGGGTAGGTGACCTAAAGAAATGAGTCTTTTTGTGTTATGCTGAGTGATAATCCCTGGCTGTGATTCACTGGTGATTCACTCTGGGTCTCAGGCTGCTGATGGTTTTCTATTCGTTGTGGGCTGTGATCGGGGGAAGATCCTTTTTGTGTCAGAGTCTGTCTACAAAATTCTAAATTACAGTCAGGTAAGGCCTACTAATGCTTCATAACATCTATAATATGATTCAGTACTAAGACTGAAGTGACTCATATTGCCGTCTTACAGAATGACCTGATTGGCCAGAGTTTGTTTGATTATTTGCATCCTAAAGACATTGCAAAAGTCAAAGAGCAGCTCTCGTCATCTGACACAGCACCACGGGAGAGACTCATTGATGCTAAAAGTAAGTTAGTACCTGCTGCTATATGCCTTAAATACAGCATTATGCAAGCGAACAGTAAATGCTGGAGTACACTTCAGGAAATCAGAACAGATTTTAAAACACTAGGCATCATACATCTTTTGGCATACATATTGCTGACTTTGCAAATGGTCACAGAGGAAAAACTCGGGTGAGGATCACACACTCATTCAAGTTGTTCTGAACGCAATAAACTCAGGAAAAACATGCATCACGTTGATTGAGGAGATTGGCTCAAAATATCATACGTGTTTGATATCCTCTGACTGGATGGGATCATAGTCTGAAGCTAAAAAGCTTGTGTCCATCATGCATTACATGATTTTATGGTATTTCTGTCAACTCCGACACTCCAACTCCAACACAAATCTGTACAAAATCATGTAGTGTATTCCAGCCTTTAATTACATACATTTCATTTGTTTTACCAGTTTTTGATCTGACAGTGCATTATTTTCTCAGCTGGGCTGCGAGTCAGGACAGACATTGCCCCTAGCCCCTCCAGATTGTGCTCGGGGGCCAGACGCTCCTTCTTCTGCAGAATGAAGTGCAACAGGTCCCTTGTCAAAATGGAGGAAAAAGATTTTTCCTCGACTTGCTCCAAAAAGAATGGTAAATCAGTTCTTTCATTTACTTTGTATTAGTGTTGTCATAACTTTGATGCGATACCTTGAAAAATATGGATATTCGATACCATTTTTGATACCACAGGTAAAACTGCCATATATACATTTTATTATCTCATAATTTTTTTGATAATTTGGGTAACTTTGCTGCAATAGCTTACACACAGCACAGGGAGGTTTTATTTGGAACTCTGAACTAAATTTACAAAAAAAGACAAGAAAACAGACTGTAATAATATAAGAACAAATAGACAAATTGCAAATGATAGCACAAATAAATACAATAGAATAAAGAGACAAATGAAATGAACATGGCTTTTAAGTGTTTCAGGTGGGTCTAACAGTAATATTCGGGTAAGAAATATACAGAAATTAAATAATTAAAGGTCCAGTGTGTAATATTTAAGAGGATTTATTGACTGAAATGCAATATAATATACATAACTATGTTTTCAGTGGTGTATAAAGTTTTATTACCTTAGAATGAGCCATTTCTATCTACATACACCGCGGGTCCCCTTACATGGAAGTCGCCATTTTGCGCCACCATGATTCTACAGTAGCCGTAAACGGACAAACTGCTCTACAGAGCCTCATTGCTTGACTGGCTACTTTCTGCTGTCTCAGATGACGACATCTTTGTCCTGTGTTGGCCACCGTAGCTTCTCTGTGTGCTTCGAAAGGGAGGGGTGAGCGGTGGACTAAGCCGTTGGTTGCAATTCTCAACCTCACTGCTAGATGCCGCTAAAATTTACACACTGAACCTTTAATCAAATGTAAAATAACACTGGATAGTCTTCAATGTAAAAATTAAATGCAGATTAATGCTTTCAATTAGTTACAAAAGTTATTCAGTCAAGAGCAGCGAGTGACTTTCTCTTTCTCTTTTGTTTGATTAACATGACAGACAGCAGCAGGTTTATTAGGCTACTGTCACTTTAAGACATTAAGCACAGAACTAATATACTGTTACACAACATGCGTTTTCTCTCAACTATTTATGTTCCAAAACTGACTGTATTTAACTGAATACTCATCAAGATGGCCGTCATTTTGTGAGTATTTGACTGTATAAGTGCAATAAGCCATGAAAAAGAACTAAATTTGGTACTCACACGCTGTTTGAGAGGCGGCTTTATGTGCGCTTTTGGTGCGAGCGTGAAACCTGCGGGAATGGGTAAAATTATGTGCAATACCTGCAACCCTGCTCCGAAATTCAGGACCTGGTTGTAACACCAACACTATTCAACCGGAACGAATGAGACGAGTGAGTGAGAAGGAGGCGGGTCGCAGGTGTGTGTAAAACTGTCAATTCGCCGTCAGAGAGAATAGAGAGCAAGAACACGCAGCTGGTATCGGTGTATTGATACTGCAGAAAAGGAGTATTGTAATCAATATTTCAGTATCGATACATATCGAAATATTGATATTTTTGACAACACTGCTTTGAATATTGTTAAATATTCAAAGACAACGATTCTTCATCATAACTTGCTTTGTTCTCCCTGCAGCTGATCGCAAGAGCTTCTGCACCATCCACAGCACTGGTTATCTGAAGAGCTGGCCGCCCACTAAGATGGGCTTAGATGAAGACAATGAGCCTGATAACGAAGGCTGTAATCTCAGCTGCTTAGTGGCCATTGGCCGATTACATCCTCATATTGTCCCGCAACCTATGAATGGAGACATCCGGGTGAAGCCGACAGAGTATGTCTCGCGCCATGCCATTGATGGGAAGTTTGTCTTTGTGGACCAAAGGCAAGTGGTGACTACTGGGCTCCCAGACTCGAAATACAATTGCAGTTTAAAGGTGCGGTCGCATTTACCGTTGCTCAGCGAAATTTTGCAAGCAAATCCACTAATGGGAATCTCTGCAATGAAGAATTTTGCCTGATTGACTTCGAGTGGCAAAAAAAATTCTAGATGCAAATGTCGCATCAGGTTTAAGTTGGGTGAACTTTGAAACTCAAATTCGCAGCGCCAACCAATAGCAAGCCTCTCAGTAGGGCAAGTGAGGGCAGAAATTCATAACTTAGAACGAAGCAAAACTGAAGATCCACAGTGGATGAGGCACTATACTTCAATATTAAAAAAAAATCCATAAAGAGGCTTTTTGGAAAGCAGTTATTTAGGGTTTGTTCGTTTGCTTGCTGGCAGGAATGGCTTCGGATGGCCTGCTTTCTTTCGCCTGCAACATTTAGCAGAGCAACATGCGACCGCAACTTGTTTGAATGTGACATAACATTATACAATGCCAATGCACTACAACATGTGGCATGGCTTATATAATATGGTATACTTTTCCAGATTCTAAATTACATTAGTGTAAGCAAACTATTAGGTAAAATTGATTATTTGTTGGGTGATGTTTGTTTTGTCTACTGATGGATAAACTGATTTGGGATCAGACGTTTGACCTTATGACCAATCCTGATGATAGCGTGACAGCTTATTTGATTTTGTGAGCACAATGCTGGTCAATATTCAAATATAGAAATGGAGAAGTGGCTCAGCTGGAGGTAAGGTCACGGCCTGGCTAGAGGCCTCTGTGACAGGAACAGTTGCAACTTAATATCACACAATTCTGACTATATAACTTGCAATTGTGACTATGTCTAGCAATTTTGACTTCATAACACACAATTGCAACTTTATATAACGCAATTCTGACTTTATAACTAGCAATTGCGACTTTATATCTCGCAATTCTGACTTTATAACTTGAAATTGTGACCATCTCTAGCAATTCTGACTTTACAACTCACAATTGCGACTTTATATCTCGCAATTCTGACTTTATAACTTGCAATTGTGACCATCTCTAGCAATTCTGATTTTACAACTCACAATTGCGACTTTATATCTCGCAATTCTGACTTTATAACTTGCAATTGTGACTATCTCTAGCAATTCTGATTTTACAACTCACAATTGCGACTTTATATCTCGCAATTCTGACTTTATAACTTGCAATTGTGACTATCTCTAGCAATTCTGATTTTACAACTCACAATTGCGACTTTATATCTCGCAATTCTGGGGAAAAAATTGCAAGATGTAAATTCGCAATTGCAAGAAAAAAGTCAGAATTGTTACCTTTTTTATTTTTTATTCATTGGCGGAAACAAGCTTCTATACTTCTTCGACTACTGCACAGTACATCACAACTGTGCGTATTGCCCCCCTAGTGTACTCTTCTGTCTCAACATTCACCTTGCACTGTTGTACACGCACCATATGCGCGGTCACAAAATATTAGATATTCATATAGTGACATACAGTCTCACAAAAGTGAGTACACCCCTCACATTTCAGCAACCATTTTAGTATATCTTCTCAAGGGACAATACTATAGAAATGAAACTTGGATATATTTTAGAGTAGTCAATGTGCTGCTTGTATAGCAGTATAGATTTACTGTCCTCTGAAAATAACTTAACATACAGCCATTATTGTCAAAATAGCTGGCAACAAAAGTGAGTACACCCTAAGTGATAACAGCTGTATGTCGTTTAACCATGCAAAGCCACATGTCCTATTCATCATGTTCATGTTTTTGTCTGCTTGACATGACCATACAAATGTGTGGATCTTATATTAGAGCAGTTAAAATTTGGTGCTTTGAGTACAATCCTCTCATACTGACCACTGAATGTTCAACATGGCACCTCATGGCAAAGAACACTCTGAGGATTTGAGAATCAGAATTGTTGCCCTCCACAAAGTTGGCCTAGGCTATAAGAAGATCGGTAACACCATGAAACTGAGTTACAGCACAGTGGCCAGGGTCATACAGAGGTTTTTCAAGACGGGTTCCACTCGGAATAGGCCAAAGAAGTTGAATCAAAGAAGTTGAGACCTTGTGCTGTGCTTCAGGTGCAGAAGCTGGCTTCAAAAAACAGATGCATGAGTGCTGCCAGCATTGCTTTAGAGGTTGCAGAAGCGGAAGGTCAGCTTGTCAGTGCTCAGACCATACGGCGCACACTGCAACAAGTCGGTTTGCATGGCCGTTGTCCCAGAAGGAAGCCTCGTCTGAAGCTGGCTCACAAGAAAGCCCGCAAACAGTTTGCTGAAGACCTGTCCAAGAGCATGAATTACTGGAACCATGTCCTGTGGTCTGATGAGACTAAGATAAACTTGTTTGACTCCAGCATGTGTGGCAACGCCCTGGTGAGAAGTACCAAGAAAATTGTGTCTTGCCTACAGTCAAGCATGGTGGTGGTAGCATCATAGTCTGAGGCTGCATGAGTGCTGCTGGGACTGGGGAACTGCACTTCATTGAGGGAAACATGGATTCCAACATGTACTGTGACATTCTGAAGCAGAACAGGATGCCATCCCTTCAGAAACTGGGCCGAACGGCAGTTTTCCAACATGTTAACGACCCCAAACACACCGCCAAGATGACAACTGCCTTGCTGAGGAAGCTGAAGGTGAAGGTGATGGAGTGGCCAAGTATGTCTCCAGACCTGAACCCTATTGAGCACCTGTGGGGCATCCTCAAGCAGAAGGTGGAGAAGCGCCATGTGTCTAACATCCAGCAGCTCTGTGATGTCATTATGGAGGCGTGGAAGAGGATCCCAGCAACAACCTGTGCAGCTCTGGTGAATTCCATGCCCAGGCAGTGCTAAATAACAATGGTGCTCACACAAAATATTGACACTTTGGACACAGTTTTGACATGTTCACTTAGGGTGTACTCACTTTTGTTATTCAGACAATAATGGCTGTATGTTGAGTTATTTTTAGAGGACAGTAAATCTGTACTACTATACAAGCAGCACATTGACTACTCTAAAGTATATCCAAATTTCATTTCTATAGAATTGTCCCTTGAGAACATATAAAATGGTTGCTGAAATGTGAGAGGTGTACTCACTTTTGTGAGATACTGTATGTGAGTGAAATGGCTTATTCAAAAAGAAAAAGAAAGTAGGTCAGGGACTTTGTTCCATCCAACGTTTGAGATGTGACCATTGCACTCAAAAATGGAGGCGGATCCGAGTGCAAGCTTGCGGTCGACTGTAAGAACGAGGAGTAGTCTGATAGGCGTCCAAAATGACTTTGATGCTGTCATTATGAACTGATCTACAGAACATCTACAAAACGTAGGCTTTACATTAAGTGATTTGAGCTGAATGAAGAAAGTACAGAAAATTGTGTGTAAAAGATTCCTCTTTTCATTTCAGGGCCACGGCCATTCTTGCTTATCTACCTCAAGAGCTGCTGGGCACGTCTTTCTATGAGTATTTCCATCAGGATGACATCGGACATCTTGCTGAATGCCATAGACAGGGTAACAATAGAGCGATGCTCATACCTGAGTGCAGCGTGACCAGACTCATGTCATGATTTGTATGTCTCTGTTTGCAGTACTGCAGATGAGAGAGAAGATCAACACTAACTGTTACAATTTCAAGATTAAAGATGGCTCTTTTATAACTTTAAGAAGTCGCTGGTTCAGTTTCATGAACCCTTGGACCAAAGAAGTAGAATACATTGTCTCAACTAATACAGTCGTCTCGTAAGTAAACAAAATCTCTACTAATAAAATATGTTCTCAGTGCTCTGATAGTTTGGTTTACTGACTTGAATGGCTGTGTGTTTTTAAGGGGAAGTTCACTTGAGGGAGCAGAGCCTCACTATCCTCAGCTCACTGCCTCCCCCCAGAGTATGGACAGTGTCCTTACAGCCGGTGACGGTATGCTGATCTAATTTACTCTCCACATCCTAACACAACAAATAAATTAGTGACTGTTTAACCATGTCCTAACCTAGAGGTCGGAAACCTGTGGCTCTTTGACAAAAAGATTTAAAGCTATATATATATATATATGTATATATGAAATATGAGTTTGCTACTACCACAGTTTGCTAAGGGAGAATACTATGCTGGAAGGTTGCGTAGCATTTCGATTGTAACGGATATACGTAGGCAGTCGGTGTCTTTTGTCAAATGTTCTGCTGCAGGCTCAGGGAAGACTGTCCCTGGAATCCCTGGAGGCACAAGACCCGGAGCAGGAAAGATTGGACGCATGATCGCGGAGGAAGTGATGGAGATCCAAAGGTGATTGGATTAGTTTACATGGTTTAAATCCTAATAATCTGCACTTGAGTCACACTCATGATGATATTGCATCTGGTTTTATTTTTCTTTGATATGATTGACAGGATAAGAGGCTCATCCCCCTCTAGTTGTGGCTCAAGCCCCCTCAACATCACCAACAGCACACCCCCTCCTGATACATCGTCCCCTGGGGGCAGGAAGGTAACGTTTGGGTTCACTTAAGGTTCAGTCTCTGACTAACATACATAGAGGTAGGGGTGTGCGATATTGACAAAAAAATTATATCTTGTCGATAACGGTAATTAGACAGCATTTTGCGGTGTGTGTTTCTGTGCTGGTACCTTGACTGGTTTAAGCCTGTCATGGACAGCTGACTCCTAAAGCTTTTCATATTCATTATATTCTATAAGGTAGCTTTTTAACAGAAATTAACTTTAACATCAAGGGACATTAAGGGACGCCACCTTAATAAGGGCAATTTTTTCTAACCTTATTAGATGTATGCATCAATTTTTATGTCAGATTATGTCAAATTCTTACATTTAATCAATAAATTAGAATAATACGAGACTATAGGCTGTCAATCAGATGAAATCAGTATCAACAAAATCAATTTTTGCACTGCAGAACTGCCACAGAAGCTGCATCTAAAGCAAATAAAATTTTCCTTGAGCTTTTGACATGTAAGAGGTCATCATACTATAAGAATATCCTGTAAGTTTCAGAACTGAAAACTCCCTTGTTAGTCCAATAAAAGCTTTTATTGTAACCAAGTCCAGATAATGACTCGTTTTGAAACGTGCCTCTTTATTACATAATAGTGCGACAAAAGACCGCCTCTGCAGAAGAAAATCATTTCAACTTTGGCCCTGCCCACCGTCGTGTTAGTGAGATGACGAGGAGATCAGGATCACTCAACGGGATAAAAATAACTAACTTTCAAAGGATCCTAATGCTAGGAATATGATTATTTATTTTAAACAATGTGAATGTCTCAGTTGAGCTTTATTTATTTGTATTCGGTACATTTCACTGTGGATTCTTTGGTAAATCAATCGCATTTCGGCGCAGGCTTTGCAAACAGACTTTTACGATATGGACTCGACAGTAATGCGACAACATGTAAATAACTGTGTTAATTCTAATGCCTGATCTGATATGTAATGAATCATGTTAGATGTTATTGGTCTAGGTGCCAGTAAATCAAACCAGTGACTTGGTAGGATGAAAATAATCTGTTATTTAATTAAATTAAATATATATATCAAAAAACGCTCCCTTTACAATCACTGGAGCTGTCAATCAAACAGCACGAGTTTATCAGTGACTCTCGCCAAAACTCTAGTTTTATTCAACGAATTTCTTCTTTACGTCGTGTTTGCACTGTTAGTTATGATGAACGCATTCGTTAGTGTGCAGAAATTGAGTTGCAATGATGAGATCACTGCTTTCATGCGCTCAACAACATGTCTGTGATCGGCTACAATCTTCATCACTGCAACCTTTCATGCCACGATCTAAATATAATGCCATAGATCTAAATGTAATGCTATAATCAGTACTTTTCACGATTAGTTAACCTTGAGAGCTGTAATAGTAAAAATGTAGCAGTGGGCTTTTACACTTAAGTCTCACAGCAGACACGCCCCTTAAAACAGAGCGTTCAAATCAGGGTAGGAAAACATTCAGCGAAAACAGCACGCTTGTTCATCTAACACTGCTTAACTATTTCTTATTGAAATGTAAGACAAAAACTCAGGGGCAGGGGCATTTTTGCCCCCATGTATTGAAATGTGTAGGCATGCTAGTTACATCACGCGGTGAAAGCATGCACTCTCAAGGCATGTTTTGTTTTGCAAAGTGTGTGACATTCTCAATGTTAATACAACAATAACGAAATATTGTCGAAGATGATTCATATCGCACACCCCTAAGAGGTACACAAAGTTAGAGTAATGTTAATGCATCTCTTGATTTTATTTTCCCCTAACTGCTCAGATTTCAAATGGTGGAACTCCAGACATTCCCTCTGCAGGGATGGTGTCAGGCCAGGACAGCATAGGATATCCTTACTCTAACAGCTCTATTTTAAGTAAGTTTTAAAGATGACTTGATCATTGATTTTTCAGTATTGATTTTGAAACGGTTCACAATATGGTCTCCGATCTGTAGGTGACAATTCACACATTGGAATCGGTGACATCATGGACGAGCCAGGCTCCAGCAGCCCCAGTAATGATGAGGCTGCCATGGCGATCATCATGAGTCTGTTGGAGGCGGACGCAGGCCTGGGAGGTCCCGTGGACTTCAGTGACCTGCCCTGGCCTCTGTGAGAACCCATAATGTGTACAACCTGACATACTGTATCCATCTCGTTTGTTCGAACCCGCCAATGACTTTGACAATCAACTTGTGGACAGGTTTTTTTGTTTTTTTTTCTTTTTGGTGACGTTACGTTTGTTTTTGTCACAATGCCTCAGGTAGCTCCGCCCATAGCAAAATCTCATTGGTCCACAAGCCCATTCCACAGCTGTATATTCCAACATGTCAAAAAAGTGATCTTGTCTTGTTTCACTTTCATTGAGGACAAAAAAAAAGACTTCTCGCACCTGGATGTGACGGCGTTAGATCGCTCAACATCCTACAACACGCCATTATCAGGGCAAGGATATTGTTTTAATCACAGAATGGAGCACATGTGTCAACTAAAACAACAACCACAAATGTTAGAGATGATTTCTATATGCATCTCTCAACATTTCAGTTATTTTTCTGTTTCTGCATATTTACTTATTAAAAAAAAAAAATGTGTATCATAGATGTGTATTATAACATGTATGAATTATTTTATCTGAATGTATATGATTTAAATGAACGAAAGGGCAGTGACTTTTTAAAATAAAAAAGTATTATTTTTCTTTTTATAGAAAAGTATTTTGAGTACAATCTTCATTTCATGTGAGTGTACACCATTCAGATGAAAAAATAGGCACCAAATATTTATTTTTGCTTCAAAACATTGAATTAGAAATGATGTTCTTTACATATAACTACAAAACCTTTGTATGTGTTTAGAGTAAAACTCGTTTTTAGCATTTCCAAACCTGATTGTGAAGTGTTGTGCAAAGGAGTACGGGTAAAGCAGTTAGGGGGCAGTTGTGGCCTAATAGTTGGAGAGTCGGACTTGTAACCCGAAGGTTGTGGGTTTGAGTCTCAGTACCGACAGGAAATGTAGGTGGGGGAAGTGAATGAACAGCGCTTTCTTCCACTCTCATTACCCACAACTGAGGTGCCCTTGAGCAAGGCACCGAACCCCCAATCACTCCCCGGGCACCGCAGCAAAAAAACGGCTGCCCACTGCTCTGGGTGTGTGTGCACTTGGATGGGTGAAATGCAGAACGGGAATGGGAGGCCATACTTGGCTACACTTCAGGTAAAAAAATGGATCTAGCCAATTTGTATTGCAGAGGATGTCAACGGTGTCCAATCAGGCCCAGGGGATGATTTTAACAATAAGAGAAAATAGAAATGCACCGGTCATAAATCGGAATGGTTTTAAGTTTTATTTTGCCCGATCTCTGTTCCGGACTTGCACAAACTGCTTTGCAATCATTTCCCAAAATGTCATTTGTGTGGGAGTAAACAGGATGTTAACACAGGCCTTACGGGGCACACTGAAGACGGACGCAAAGAGGAGATGCGCCAGCAGAGCAAAAACTGTACCAGGCACAGAAAGCTCACTGTTCGCAAAATATAGGAAGAGAAACATAAATGTTGAAATGGGGGTAAGGGTTTTGCAAGCAAGAGCAGTGTTTTTTTCTAGTTTTATTAACTTGTGGTTTGTAGGGTTAATATTAACGTAGGCTAATTGTCAGCGCACTAAGGTTTAAAAATGGTAATTTGGCCCACACATGGTTACATTTTTTCCTCCCATCCAGCTCTCAACCTAAAATGAGTTTGACACCCCTGCCCAGTTACGCTGTTCTAACAGTTGCTATTTTGATCTTTGACATCAGCAAAACACACACACAAAAAAAATCAAACTTAACATGTACAAACTTAACACAGTGCATTATATTATATATCTTTATTAATACAATGATTTTCAAGCGCTTGAACAGACAGATCTTGAGCAGATAAATTAATGTCCACCTAAGAAAAACACTGCATTTATTCACCAGGCAAAATAACCTCCTGAGGAGATCAAGGGGGGGAAAGCTTTCCAAAAGAAAAAAAGTGGCACCAAACCCAAATGAATCAAGTGAAAAGAACTTCATAATATTAATAATTAAACTCATTGCAGTAATAATATAGTCAAATGGAAAAGAACAGTAATTATAATCATATAATAGGCCCAATTACAAAATAAGTGAGGTTGCTAACTTCATTTCAAACAAACAAAAATAAATTTCCTTTGGTCAAGTAAAAAAAGAGAACAGCGAAGACGAAACGAGAGAGCACTGCCCATGCCAGTATCCCAAGTCCACGGTGTATTTTTTTTTCTTTTCTTTTTAAATACAGTAACTAGACAGTTGAGGCTCTAAGGCTGTGGAGGAGGTGCAGAAGGCAATCTGGTTATAGTGTCACTCTGGTTCATGCTGCAGCATGCTGTGAAGGGGCGTCTGCTCTCAGACGGCAGGCGAGGGGGCGTCGGGGTCAGGCTCGTTGTTGAAGTTGTTGCTGTAGTGTTGACCGGGGGGAGGGTGGTTGGGAAGAATGTCCAGTTCATCCACCTGTGGTCCGGGGTGCATCACCACAAGCTGGTCCTGGGGAATGTCTGCCGCGGCCGCTGCCAGGTTCGTGATGGACTTGCTCTTCACGCACTGGAAGTCCACGTGTCGACTCTTGCCTTCCTCCTTCTCCCAGGACATGCGGATGAAGGGTCTTTGGACGTAGTTGTAGATGACTTCAGGCCGACCACCGGGACGCTTTTTCACCTTCTCTTTGTATGTTGGATAACCTACAAATGCAGATTTGATATTCAAAAGTTGTGTTTTCTGATGTGATCATAAGTTCACCAAAGATGATAATTCTCTCATTAGCAGAACCTTACCTTCACTATATGGCCCGTTTTGACTAGAGACTGACTGATGTATCAACTAATATTTGGCCGAATTTTACTGACTCCGCTTTATCAAAGGATAGTAAATAATTTTAAATTTTGTAGTGAGTTTTGAGTAAATGTTGTGTAAAGTATTCATGGCACAACGTCATATTGGAAGACAATGATCATCATCGGTTCCCAATTTTTTCAAAATTTTCAGTGAAGTCAAACCTGACACCTGTTGTCATATTTGATTCTCTGCTATTGGAGAGAAAATTCATTTTTTGGGTGAACTTTTTCTTTAAATGAGTAAAATAAAATTATATATTTGACTAAATGGGTATAATATTGTAAAAATAGAATGTGAAAAAAGGATTCTTACCTTCGATGCCCAGCCTAATTTTCTTAAGTCCTCGCTCCTTTAAAACTGATTTGGCTACATCACGGTTTTCAATGTACTTGAAGAAACGATACAGTTTTGTACTGTATATAACTGAAAAAGGGGAAAAAAGAAGTATATTTGTTGTAGCCACAGATAAAAACACTAGTGATGCACTAAGTTGAAAATATCATCCAAAACAGCAAAAAAAAAAAAAAAAAAAGTCTGTTTCGGCTGAAATGGTTATGGAGGGCCGAAATCATTAACTGAAATGATGTTTAATTAGCGCTTCTCCGATGGCGAGTTTTGATTGTGTTCAGCGTCTATTTTTTGCACTACAACAGGTAAACATGGATTAACATTGATTTCTCATTTTTAATCAGTCTTTATTTTTATGAACCAATATCTATTCTTAAATCCCAGGATCAATCATTTAGTCTGTGCTGTTTTCTGATGATACATGAACAAAAGTTCACTAAACATTATTTGTAGCGCACCTGCTATCCAATAATCACAATAAGCTTGTGCGTTATTACTTTTAATATGAAACAAAAGCTGTGTCCGAAACCGCTCCCTATCCAGTATATAGTGCACTAGATCGGGTGTCGGCCATTTTGTAGTGGTGTCCGAATTCTGAGTGAACGACTTCATTCCTTACATTCGTTCACTACTTTATACCCACAATCCACTCTGATTTTGAGTGTACATTTAATGTACACTCGCTGAAGCACTATTTCCCAAAATCCAATGCAGAGAGGACAGCGAGCATGTGAAAGAGCAGGAGCGAGCGAGTTCAAACGAGAGATTACTTTACAGCTTCCTTATTTCATGCTAGTTCTATTTTTTTTTTTTTTTTTAATCATTACTTGAATAAACATTAAAATATAGAGATAATATTACATAGATGAATTTTAAAATTAAATGAAATTATATTAAGGTAATATTTTGTTTTATTTATTTATTTATTTTTTTAATAAAAGATCATATTTAGGCATTAACTCAATTTAATTAACTCAGTTCAGGGGGCACGTGAACTGATAATCTCTTCCTCTTTACTACTAGTTATAGCACAAAATAAACGTGAATGAACATCAGAAGGTATGTTTAAAGAAATGGTATAACTTACTGAAATGTATCAAGTCATGTAAATCGCTCAATCTTTGTGTTTCAACCTCGGAAAGATGTCAATAAAACAGCTAGTGAACAATGTCACATAACGTTACGTTTATTTATTTAGGAAAGTCATTCAATGTTCATAGCTGGATAGTTAGCTCGAAAAAATAACTCATTTATTAAATAATAAATTAATAAATAAGTGCACTATATTACATATTCTTTATATTGTTACTTAACCTGTAAGTGATGTCTTCATTATTTAATGTAGCCTATGTTTGAATTATTTTTTTATTATAGCCACAGTTTAAATGTTTACCAACCATGAATTGGAGTAAAAACACAATTATATTAAAAAGTTTATATAAAACTGCCTTAGGCAGAAATTAAAGGGTTAGTTCACCTAAAAATGAAAATTCTGTCATTAATACTCACCCTCAAGTCATTCCGAGTCAAGATCTTTTTGATGAAATCTGAGAGCTTTCATTCCCTCCATAGACAGCCTACGTAATTGAAACTTTGACGCTTCAAAAAGCTCATAAAGAGATCATAAAACTAATCCACATGAATTGAGCAGGTTAGTCCAAATTTTCTGAAAAGATGATTGCTTTATATGATGAACCGATTGAATTATGATGAACTCAGATTTCATCAAAAATATCTTAATTTGTGTTCTGAAAATGAACGAAGGTCTTACGGGTTTGGAATGACATGAGGGTGAGTAATTAATGACATAATTTTCATTTTTGGGTGAACTAACCCTTGAATCAGTTTTAAAAGTGGATTTTTTATAACTTTTTAACTTTTCGTATTTCAGCTAAATGAAAGCTTTAATTTTGGTTTCGGTAAAAAAAATAATTTCGGTGCTTCACTGAAAACACTCATGAAATGTTTTTAAGATAATACAGAAAGGTGTGTGTGATTACTTTGTGAATACTCCTCTCCCATCTGAGGCGGGTACTCCTCGTCCCAGTCCACCACGTCATCGTCTGTGAGCACTACGATGTGACACTCCCTCTCTCCGCTCTGAGCGCTTGCCACCATCAGAGGGAGCACCATCTCCTCCAAATAGAACTCAAACTGCCGCCGAGCGCCGTCATTGGACAGCTCGTGCATCAGGGCACCTGACGAGACAAAGTGGGTCAATAAACAACAACCTGTGGAAAATCAAAGCAGGGAAATCTGGCAGCTATGAGGCTGAGAACATGGTTAAAATACCACAGCTGTCAGATCACAGTACTGGCATGGACACTGACGGTAGACTAATCTCACTTTATCAGAATAGGTTTTTCAAGAAGCAGAGGAATTACTCACTCAGGTCTCGACACTTGATAGTACTGTAGTCAAAAGAGATGCACAGATAGTCGCACGCTTCCCTTAGCTCAGGAATGGAGATTCCATCAGGACAACGGATTATCCCAGACTTATAGTAATCCTGCCAGTTAGAGAAAGAACAGACAACACAAAAGATGTCATTACAGAAGCTGCACTGCTTAAAGTACCCCTATTATGCTATTTTAAACGATCTTAATTTTGTTTTTGGAGGTCTCCAACAACAAGTTTACATGCATCCAAGGTCAAAAAACACAAATTTTCTCATGATATACTTTACATCACCTCTTTTCTCACAGTGTCGGAATATAACCAGTTATAGCTGGTAACACTATAACCAGCGAGTGTCGGAAACGAAACGGCCATTCCCATATCTAAATTTCACCTCCGGAGGCTTCATCAGTACTTGATACACAGTGATACGGAAAGGAATGACGGCATCAGTTTTTCTGTATCAATTCGAGCCTGAGTCCTCATCCTTTGGAAGTGCATCAAAGTGTTTGTAACAGGAAGTGAGACTGGAATTACTGATGCATCATTTTGGCAGGTCAGAATCGATTCTTTCATTTAGGAGACAAATTTATTTGTTGTGCGCTTCGATCTTTAAAATTTTGCAGACCTTTCACATCCACAAACAGCTATATTACACACTGCATGAAAGGTAATATTCGAAAAAGCACTTAAAAGGCATACATGGATGTAAGCCAGCTGCTCACTGTCAGCTAACTAGAGAAATGTTGATGACTGTAGCCAGAACATTTTAGACTTAAAGGGATAGTTCACCCAAAAATGAAAATTGTCCCTTGATTTACTCACCCTCAAGCCATCCTACAGTAGGTGTATATGACTGTCTTCTTTCAGATGAACACAATCTGAGATGTATTTAAAAATATCCTGGGTCTTCCAAGCTTTATAATGGGGGGGGGGCACATTTTGAAGCAAAAAAAAAAAAAAAAAAAAAAAAAATGCATTCATCCATCATAAAAATAATCCATACGGCTCCAGGGGGTTAATAAAGACCTTCTGAAGCGAAGCAATGCATTTTTGTAAGAAAAATATCCATATTTAAAACTTTATCAACTATAATGTTTCGGCAGACGGCCGTACGCATCGATTTGCGGCAGAAGAGGGACCTCTGACCCGTTGCATGACACAATGACGGACGCAGAAGCGCAGAGGACAGGGCAAAACAAAACACCGGTCATGAATTAAAATTAGAAATGTCGGAGGATTTCGATATAAGAAAAGAGGAGCACAGCCCTATTTGTTTGAACCGTGAGAGGCGTCTAAGATCACGATACTCCTACATCCTGCGTCATACATCATGTCAGGGGTTACTCTTGTGGCGCAAGTCAACTTGTGCAGTATATGTACGGTCGTCTGCCCAAAGCTAGTTATTTTAGTTTAAATATAGTTTTTAGTTTAAAAATAAAGTTTTAAATATGGATATTTTTCTTACAAAAACCCATTGCTTCGCTTCAGAAGGCCTTTATTAGCCTAATGGAGTCGTATAGATTATTTTTATGATGGATGGATGAATTATTTGGGCTTCACCCCCCATTCACTACCATTATAAAGCTTGGAAGAGCCAGGATATTTTTTAATATAACTCTGAATGTGTTCGTCTGAAAGAAGACAAAGTCATATACACCTAGGATGGCCTGAGGGTGAGTAAATCATGGGATAATTTTCAGGTGAACTATCATTTTTGGGTGAACTATCCCTTTAACACTACACTGAAAAAAATTTGATATATAAACAATTTTCATTCAGAAATTGCTAGTGAATTTCACAATTACAAAGAAACTGCATGTAACATTAACTTAATTTGATAAAAATTCATGAAAATTTAAAGTACAAAGACTAAAATTGTATTTGTTTTATTTATTTATTTATTTATTTATTTTTACCAGTTACTGGTCGTTATTATAGATCTTTTAATTTATCAGAAGCCTTACTGAATATTTAACTGTGCATCCTAATTTCCCATATTTTTCATTTAAAAGATTTGTTTATAACCCACTTAAAGCTAATCTTTAAAAACACTAATAATTAAATAAAATAAAAAATGATATAAAACTTTTTTTTTTCATTTTAGCTTGTTGCCAAGGAAACATCTGATTTTCATTTAGTTTAATTTGATGTACTAAAATAACTAAAACTAAAAAAACTATACTTAAAAAAAAAAAAAAACACTAATTTCCCCTATTTTTACATTCAAATTATCTAAAACAAAAAACTTAATTTAATAACAGTTAAATATAATCTTTAGCAAATATCATAAAGAATATCCATTTTTCATATTTTACATTATAATGCTGTAAATTCTCTTGCAGCATTTAAAATGGTTTTAGTTTTTAGTTTTGTTTGATATTCATTTAGACAAAAAAAAAAAAAAAAAAATATATATATATATATATATATATATATATATTATCTATCTATCTATCTATCTATATATATATAGATAGATAGATAGAACTTTAATATCAGCAATTTACTGATTTACAGTCCATTACATGAAATTAATTTTCAGCAGAACACCAGTCAGAATTTTAACATCAGACACATCTGCAGTAGACCACGTGCCCTTGATACGTTACAGCCAAAAAGCTCACAAAGGTGATGCAGGTTCAAAATCAGACTCTGTCCAAATCCCATTCCCCATCCCCTCTAGTGATTATTGTACTGCAGTTTAAATTGGTCCTGCAATTTGCACGCTTCTCTGTTAAAGCTCTCACACTCAACCCATCCTCTCTAGTCAGTGACACTGTTTGAATGCACTCATCTGAGTTTATTGATTGTCTACAGCACTCTGAGCTACAGCAGCACAATAAACACTGCCCTGAGACACATAACAGACACTGTGGCGAAAGATCATTACAGCAGGATATAGAGCAAAGCCGATGACAGGCTTATGCTGCACTTAATGGCATTATTTAAAAGCTATTGCTGGAAGCTCATTATAAGATGTTCTAAGAGACGAAGCAGCCCACAGTGCAAGTCTGTGACCAAACCTCAAACCTGTCTTAAATATTCATTTACACATACAAAACACCCATTAGACTTTTCTGATTAACCCTTTAAAGGATTAGTCCACTTTCAAATAAAAATTTCCTGATAATTTACTCACCCTCATGTCATCCAAGATGTTCATGTCATTCTTTCTTCAGTCGAAAAGAAATTAAGGTTTTTGATGAAAACATTCCAGGATTATTCTCCTTATAATGGACTTCAATGGTCTCCAAACGGTTGAAGGTAAAAATTACAGTTTCAGTGCAGCTTCAAAGGGCTTTAAACGATACCAGACGAGGAATAAAGGTCTTATCTAGCGAAATGATCGGTCATTTTCTAAAAACACAAATGTATATGCTTTATAAACTCAAAATATCAACTTGGAAGTGCTTCCGCTTTCCGTATTCAAAAAGTTTACGCTGTATGTCCTATGCTTTCCCTATTCAACTTGCGAAACGAACGCAGCGCCAGTTCCGTTTTTCCGTAAGTATAATAGGGAAGGCGTAGGACATACAGTGTAAGCTTTTTGAAGAATACGGAAAGCGGAATGGTGGAAGTACTTGCAAGGCGATCATTTGTGTTTATAAAGCATATACGGTTGTATTTTTTTTAAGAAAATGACCGATCGTTTCGCTAGATAAGACCCTTGTTCCTCGTCTGGTATTGTTTAAAGCCCTTTGAAGCTGCACTAAAACTAATTTTGACCTTCAACCGTTTGGAGACCATTGAAGTCCATTATAAGGAGAATAATCCTGGAATGTTTTCCTCAAAAACCTTAATTTCTTTTTGACTGAAGAAAGAAAAACATGAACATCTTGGATGACATGGGGGTGAGTAAATTATCAGGAAATTTTCATTCAGAAGTGAACTAATCCTTTAAGCCCTGAAGGCATTTAGTTGTTTTTTCTGAGTGACATTCCAAACAAAACTGGACAAGTGTAAATGCATCTGGTTGTTCAAACCACATATGTAAATTTTACTCCTCCCAAAAAGTAAAAAAAAATAAGCGTGAGAGTGTGTTATAGGCTATATGACGTTATAGCCAGTAGGACAGCACTAGGTGTATCTCTTCAGCAAGCCGATGGGCAAACTGCTGCACATGAAACTGAAAGTAAGTCTCAGATGCTCAAAACACAATCATCTTCATTAAAAGTAGTGAGACTAAATGATCTTACCAGTGCTGATGCTGCTCTCTCTCCTATTATGGTCTTTGATCTTGAAATTAGCTGATGATAAATAAAATGAGGCTCACATTCTGTTGCTTTCGGTGACGTGAACTTAAATTCGCATATAGTGCGGGAATTGAAGATTGGATTTTTATTCGTTTTGCGGAGACACATTTATGTGGCCAAGTGTAAATGGAACTTTTAACAAATCAGACAGCTATGCGATCAGAGAAAACACATGAAGTGACCAGGTATAAACAGGCCCTAAAAGTAATCATTCTGTACATGCAAGCCACACGCGCTCTGCCTGCAGCATCTGATGTGACCCGCTTTAATGTGTGCAGCGAGACAGTAACAAGATATCTAGGGACAAAAACCCACCAGAATTGCCCGAAATACAGTGCAGCTGATGCCCTCTGCCACCTCATACTCTCCTTTTTCGTTGGGCCGGGTGAAATTGTGTTCCCGTCCAGATCCAAACATTCTACAAAAAAAAAAAAAAGACATGTTTTTTAGAAAGAAGAACAGAAAAATGTATCAAAAATATAGAGACTACACATTATTTTAAGGCTAAGATAAGATAAAGGGCTCTGTCATCATTGCCTTGATTTTTTTTTTCCTTGTGTGGAGCACAAAGAGAGATATTTAAAGTAAGTTGTGGTACTTTTTTGCCTATTTTGGTGCCCAAATCCCATTTGCTTTGCTTTTATGGCATAAGAAGATGTGAAAGATAACTCGCGCACGCTGTGCGCAAACTGCACATCCAAAACATGCGTCCAGAAAGCCGTGTCTGACAGGACGTGAATACTGAATTGAGCTCTCTTTCACGTCTTTTTGCACTTGAACAGACAATTTCACACAAAATTGTGTCAAAATGCCTGTCTTGGCGAGTATCCTAGTAATCATAGTTGATTATGTCTTAAGTGAGCATAAACAGCCGCAAAATAAAATGCATTTATAACAGTATCAGTATACTGGAACCGTTCATTATATCCTAAAGTGACAGCAGCCTAATATTCCTGCTGCTGCCTGTTTTTAATGTTAAAGGGTTAGTTCACCCAAAAATGAAATTTCTGTCATTAATTACTCACCCTCATGTCGTTCCAAACCCGTAAGACCTTGGTTCATCTTCAGAACACAAATTAAGATATTTTGATGAAATCCGAGAGGTTTTTTTATCCTCCATTGAAAGCAACGAAATTACCGTCATTCAACTTTCATCAAATTTGTCTCTACCCTGTCATTCTCATAAGGTATTTACGTTGTAGACCTTCCGTAGAGAGATTAGAAAGATTTCGTAGCTTTCAATGGAGACTAAAAATATCTCTCAGATTTTATCAAAATATATTAATTTGTGTGAAGATGAATGAAGGTCTTACGGGTGTGGAACGACATGAGGGCGAGTAATTAAAGTAATATTTCAAATACACTTTTTGGAAGTTAGTATGACGGTCGAGGAGAGAGAACGAGCGAGAGGGAGATTTGAAAATAAGAACAAAAAAAAACAAAAAAAAACTGCAGAACGAGAAATGGGACACAATACAAATCAGCTCAAAAGAATATCACTGGAATGAAGGTTTATGCCTGTGCAAGCGCTTTAGGACCCGCGTTTATATTAGAAAAGCTTTTTAGTGCTGGAGAGAGCTAAGTGGGAAAACCTGAAAACAGACGCGGAGGCTGCTTTGATCCTGCTCATGTGAGTGGGTTTTGATTGTATGGAGCTGCTGTGCTGTTTGCGACTAACAACGAACACTTTGTATTTACTCTTGTGTACTGTACGTTCATTTTTTGTGCTTTCTTGTTGTTCGTTCATCAACTGCGCTTTATTTTTCGTGAAGCATTTTGTTGCAGCTGTGAAAAACAGACATCAACTCTCACATTGCGTGTATAACAGCGGCCAGATATTGAGAGTTGTGCAGGTAAAACACTGCACACTGACGCCCGCTAGAGAATGCGGTGCTTAGTGTCATTGATAGTGCATTTGCCTCACATGCCAGCAGCGGACGGGCCGGGGTTCGAGACCGACTCGGAAGGTGGTTAGAATTGGAGTGTGAGTTTTGGAGGCGGAGCAATGAAGAGAGGGGTGGGTTTGTTTGGGTTAATTTCAAATATCAACAATGGCCAACAGCACCTTCAATGACAGAAATTTCATTTTTGGGTGAACTAACCCTTTAACCAAACAACAGACTCACTGCGCAAAAAAAAAAAAAAAAAAAATTCACTCGGTGCTTTTGACTGATTAACTTTTGCAACTTTAATAAGGATTCATCTATATTTAATTTATACAGTGAAGAATATGCATAATGTTTTACATTTGACTGAATACCTAAACTAAAACTACTTGTTAGATCTACCCCAAAAACCTGAAAAGCAGTTTTTAAAATTTCTTATTTTATTACAGACTGTTTACTTGACTTTAATAGTGTTTGAAATTTATATTTTATATTTATGTAGAATTTTTCTCATCTGCATTGTTCTTGCATTCCATGCTTCAGTGTGTCCGTAGAGGGTTGTGTAGTTTGTATGTGTGACTGTTTAAGTAAAAGAGATACATGATTTATTTTGAGATTGTTCTGTATGGACATACGGTATTATTTTTTTAAATTTGAGCAGGTCTTAAAAAAAAAAGTTTTAAAAATGTGTCTCATATGCATGCATATCAATTTAAATTTCTTTTTCTTTTCTGGGACACCTCAAGTCAGATTAGCATTACCACTACAAATGCAATGTGGTCACAAATATTTGCAACATTTCATACATGTTTTAAACAACATTAAGGTGTTTAGAAGACAATCAAAATTATGAGGTGATCTTTAACCCTTTATCAGATGAGCGGTCTGCTCCTAACCTGCCCAGCATGGTGTTGGGCTGTGCTGTGAAAATCGAGGGGTCCACCACGAAGCGAGTGTTGTCCACGATGAGCGTGACCTTCTCTGATGTGCGGACGCTGCGAGCTCCATCTTTGACATTCTCATAGACGAAGACCATCTCACCGGGGACCATGCTCTTGTAGGTGCCCTCTGAACTGGACAAGCTACTGTTACGGCTGCTGGCCACCCCACTGCTGCTGCTGCTGGGAGAGATCCTCTGAGGCCTGGGGCTGCTGGGCCGTGATGAGCCGCCCTCGCGATCTGCTCACATGACACACAACATGATGACAAACCATAGGACTTATATGAACAGCCAAACCGGACCTAAACGACAAAGTGTTTTGTCTCACCGCTGTTGTGTTGGCGTGTGGGTGAGGTCACGTTGCGAATACAGGGTGTGAGCTGGCCTTCGGCACGCTCGTGCGAGGAGTCCCGAGAGCGGTCACTGGAGCGCCGTCGATCTCTGGATCGGTCACAGCCTCCGCTGGCACCATGCATGTTCATTTTCACCTGGACAGTCTCAAGTCCAGACTAACACATCTGGCCACTGCGGGAAGCGAAAAAAGAGAGAAACCTTAGAAAACACCTCTGAATACAAGACACAGTGTCATAATTCAGCAGCTCTTGAGAGGAACGGACTCCCAGTGTAATTTAAGGTGAAATGGGTCCGACAACACCATAGAGAGTTAATGTCACGTTTGCTCACATCTCTGCAAAGCAACGCTGAGACCAGAGTTATTATAGTTAACTAAAACCATAAAAAAACTTTTTCGTTACTTGAAAATAAAATAAATGTTAACTGAAATTAAAAAAAAAAAAAAAAATTTATATATATATAAAAACTTTTATTTTAGCCAAAGTAACATTTCAGTCATTTTCATTGTTTAACTTGATGTACTAAAATAACTAAAACTGAAATTAAAATAAACAAAAAACACACAAACAATGGGTACGTTTACACGACAACAATGTACTAAAAACAGAAAGGTTTTTCTTTAGCGTTTTTCGTGTACACATGACAACATTGTCAAATGATCCCCATTCACATGGATCAGTGAAAAACAGCTAAAAACACTGTATTCTGCTGCCAGGCCAGTAGTTGGCAATGTCACCTTCATAAAGAAACACTAAGCGCCTATAGGCTGAACACGTAATATGCATGTGCATTAGGGCTGGGTAAAAAATATCGATTTCTTAATTTTAATCGATTCTCATTTTTACGAACCGATATAGATTCTTAAATCCCAAGAATCGATTAGTCTAGTCTGTTTTCAGTTAAGGAATGAACAGAACATGTAGCGCGTCTCCCATCCAATAAATCACAATAATCTTTGTGCTTTGTTACTTTTGATATGAAGCAAAGTCTCAGATTTCAAATGACGTCCATCTTATTATGAGTTTCAAAAAATAAATACCGTTTTGGCGCTGTTTAATGTGACGTGACAGATCGCTTTAGCGCCTCAGTTAAAGAGAAGCGGCAGCACGGAGCGTATGTGAACATCCTCTCCTCTGTTTTAATACCAGTTACAGCGCGAAATAAACATGACTAAACATCTGAAGCGTTTTTGAAGCGTTGATCATTGTTGCCAAATCCGATGAGCCGTGAACACAATCCACTCAACAGCGCTCAAAGCGTCACATTTTTAAAATTTCAGTACCGACTTGGTATTGAAGTCGGTACTTTTGACAACTCTAGGCAACATAGAGAAACAAAATGGATAAAGCAGTTGAATCTCACTCAACACGCCCAAAACTAATAAATAAAGAAGTGAAAGCAGTAGAAGTGAAATTTGGAATGACTTTGCTTATAAAACTGATGAAGAACCATCAAACCTTGCCAAGCATCTGTCACTTGCCCATCCTGTATTGTACAAGACATTAAGACACTAGTGCATTGTAGTTTTAAAACGCATAACTTTTGCTACAGATACACCTGTCGTTTACACTACTCCGGCGTTTTCGACCCTCGAAAACGGAGACCTTCGAAAATGCTGAAGACCCCGTTTTAGTTTGAAAACATACCAAAATAGAGACTTTTGAAAATTAAGGCGTGGCTGCCCACATTACACTACCGGAACACAACAATAACAGACCCAGGGCTGCTTTTACCAAAAGCATTGTAAGCCTAAATTGATCGTAGAGACCGTTTGGTGACAACATGATAAACTTACAATGCTTTTGCGAAACGCAGCCCAGAGCTGTCTCTCTCAACGGCTCTGTAACATACCAGCCTCAGAACTGCATGCTTTGATGACTTTGTTGTCCTTTTTAGCAGCCATTGTGAAGTTAAACTCTGCATTTTATAATACTGATACAGCTGTATCAAATATTGGATTAATGACAAAAAAAAAAAAAAAACATGCAGATAAACTGAACTGCAGAGAAACATCCCCAAAACACCCTTAAATGTAACTGACAACACCACATTTACATAACACTTGTTCATGTCAGATGCTCAGAAATGTAGCATATTTAGAGTCAGTACTACAGTTTTTCTCAATCGCTTTGGCACTCTAAACAGCCTTAACATTCTCTGAACTGTAAATGCAATTGTCACAACTGTTTGCTGAAACATCAGAACCCTGTTGCATGTCTGCAAAATGTAGTTACTTACCCAAAACATTTAATTCATGCTTCAAAACCCTTTTTTTTTTTTTTTGTCAATAAATTGGCCAGGGTCACCAAAATAAAAAGTCTTTTTGTCATTGTGTGAGCCATACTGGTCAAAATGTTTAGATGTTTTCACCATGGAAATATTTTTTTTTTAAATACACATTTCATGCTAAACGAAATGGGTATGGGTAGGTTTAAATGTCAGTACTACATAGTAGTTAAAGACACATAATATAAAGTGGGACTGAACATTTTTATTTATACAGCACATATTTGTAGATTTGTGTTAAACTGAAAATTCACAGCTGCTTGTTCATTTTGACATATTCTATTATGTCTTCACCTAACACCATACATTCGTACACATCTTGCTCTTCCGCAACTGTGAATTTTCAGCTTACATGTAACACATTTTTACAAAAATAAACTGCTGTTGCTGTTTCATGATTAGACGTTCCTCCATGTTCAAAAATAGTAGTGATTGTGCTGGGCAAACTTCATATAGCCTACTGTATGCTTCCGAACTTGATTGGTAAGACTGTTATTCCTACTTCATTACAATGGCAGGCCATTTGCCAATTCAGCAGACATTACAAACATTTCATGACAAAGGTATATATGAAATATACATGCATGTCTGACAGATTTTGATAACTGAATGGATCATTTTTAGACAATTGTACTTACTCTTTTGCACACATGTGCCAAAACACATGCACATTGCTTAAATCGATAAGAAACCCAAATCTGATGTGAACAAGAAACTAATTGTTCAGAGACCTGAACTTATTGTTTTGAGAAATAAAAGTCTCATTCGAGAATTGAGCCAAAGCGATTGAGAAAAACTGTAATATCCAAATAAACAACAGAGTGAATAAGGCAGCAGATGAGACAGAGAAAGGGTGTGTTCGAACAGCTTCTGTTCCAGCTGATCAGGAAGTGCCTGGGGTAAATTCAGCTGGATATCATGAACGTAATGCACAGGAAAAACATGATGTTTGTCATGCATCTGAACTAACTGACTCATTGTGTGCATGCATACACACCTGTAGAATATAAATGAACAAAGGAGTACTATAGTACTACTATGGTTTTTGGACTTGTCCCATGTTAAAGTAATCATACAGTACTGTGGTAGATATCAAAGTACCATTCAATTACCATCACTGTACCATGGTAAAGACTCTTTTGAAAGTCAAATTATGTGTCAAACATATGCAATCCTAAAACTTACAGAATAAAGACCCATTAAGACGGGATATGAATCAGACATTTGTCTGCAGAACCACTCCCTCTGTGCACAGCACTTCTGTTGTTTTTTAAAAGTTCAGGAAATTCCAAAGATAGTTGTCCATTTAAACCAGTCCCTTAAAATAAAACAACAAATACAGAGAGAGGGAGAGAGAGAGAGACCAGACCACCCCTTTCTTCCTCAGCCGTTCACTGGCCAAATAACATAGCTGAGGACTTCTGATATTAAACCCTGGGCCAGTTTGTCATTCCTACATATTGTGCCAAGAACCATATATTCTATTCTAGATAACAAAGACTCAGTGTAGTAAATAAAAATATTGTTGCTGCACAATATTATGATTCAAAGGTCTTGCAAAGACAAACAACAAACTGTTGTTAACCTACAGATTTCAAAGGTTAAGTGACTCTCAAGTAGATAAACTAGTAGATTTAGTAAACACTTACAAGGAAGTGAATTGCCACATTTATCATCCTGTGCAGTGTGTGAGTAATCTGCAGTATTTACACTTTTACAGAACTCATGTGACGCTGGTCGTGTCCTCACAAGTACAAACAGACCGGTTTCTTTCCCCATGACCTAATATAATGTCACGAATTAACAACAAATGAACTGCTTTTATCATATCAATCTCTTTTACATTACGTTCCTTTGCTAACAGAAATGTTTGGCAATACAAATAAAGTTTTTAGACACTTAAGCCACAATTATACATCAATGCTTTAGATATAACATGTTTAAGTATTAAAATATTATATACTTAAATATTATTATAATATTATTAATATTATAATATTAATAACTATTCAGGATGTGATGTTACAACAATGAAGTGTTTTACTTTTGAACCTTTTCCATAATTTTATATATAGTTGTTCTCTTTAGATGTCATTATGATACATAATTTAGTGAAAAGGGGACTGGAAATTATTATATTCTTTACTGTGGAAGGTTAGTAATTAAAACAGGGAAAACATATAAAAACGCCTGTTATTTGGTCAACCTTATTCAATTTAATTGCTTTACCAGATACAAAAAATATATATACAGTGATATAAAAGGAAATATATCTTGTTTTAGAGATATTTTTTTTTATTTTTAAGATTTATTTTTACAGTAAAGTTCTAGTAACAACAACTACTAGTTCTAAAATATATTTTTAAAAGAATCATTGCTTTTTTTTTGCGAATATAATTCATAATTTAAAAAAATTAAGTGTCAAAATATTGTTTTGGACCACTTAAGTGTAAATAATCATGTTTCATAATGGTTTTTAAAAACTCTTCTGATCTGACAACCGAAAGCGACAACTAATCAATGACTGATCGAAGTCTCGCGGATGGTTGGTGTGTCATCCTGCCAGAGAGTCGATACATGACAAGACAAAAAAAATAAACGAAAGCAAAAAAAAAAAAAAAAAAAAACACTATCTGACACGCTTCACGTAATAATTAAATAGGGATTTATAAATAAATGTGTGATTATGTGTCTGGTGTGTTGTAAAGCAGCGAACTCATTTTTACACACAAAACCTCAGCGGACGTTACAGAACTATTAGCTAGCCACCGAAGCTAACCAACAAAACAAACGCCGTTTAGATTAAAAATTATACAGATTCTTACCTTTTTACAGTGTCGTGAGCATAGTTTATGAAACAATTAATTACTGGTGTTCTCCCGTGAGGTAAACAGAAAAGAAGAACCATCAAAATTTGAAGAGGACCATCAGCTTTTTCTCAAAATGCGAATTTGATCTCCACCAACTGCTGACAGGAAACGTGACTTCACTAAAGTATCGCGAGAATTACGTGATGTAGTCAATGGGCCTTGTATGATAAAATTGATCAGATTACAAGTTGTTAAACAATAAGAAAGAAAGAAAGAAAGAAAGATCAACAAAAATCAGGTCTTAGTTTGTTGTGTATGTAATATGGTGTACAGTTAAACAGATCCAGTTGGTCCACATTTTAGTGCAATTGCTGGATGTCTAAAAAAAGTACAAATCCTTCTTGAAAATAAAAAACATTTAAAGAGTAAGTACTGCACTACACAGAAACAAAAACACTGACTAAAGGCATAGGCCTACTAAGACATTGTCCTTTGTATGTCCTACACAGGGTCTGAGCATTATCTAAATAACAAATATTTACAAATAAATAAATAAAAATACTATTTGAAAATAAAAAAAATAAAAAAAGACATAAGTAAAGCAGTGCACTTTCTTTCTCCATGTACAGCAGTATATTTTAATTGACACTCACTGTGTCCTCCTCCTGCACTGACGTTACTGAGAAAACACTTTTCATCATTATTTAGAGTTCATTAGCTTTTCAAAAACATCAGTCGTCAGTTCAAGATCCAGGTCGCACCTTCCCCCTTTCTTAAACGTCTGATAGATGGCCCGTTGTTTTTCCCTTTTTGCTCCTTTTGGGAGTCATTTAATGAGGGTATGAGGATATTGTTCAGCTTCAGCTGAAGCCAGTCCTGCCTTTCTAACATCTCCTTGTGCTCCCGAACGTTGTGCATGAGCTGAACTTCACTGATTGACCTCTTGCTGTTGCAGATGGAGATATGGATTGGTCAGATTTTATAAACAACACCAACATCTGGAACCAATATGTTGCATCCTATTCTCTCTTACCTGAGTGGTGCTCCCTCCAGATAGAACAAACTGCAAAGACCCCACAGCGCAGTGATGAGCACGATTTTCTCCAAAGAACGTATGGGTAACATAGTGATACCTGTAGGGCAAGTTATTAGAGACTTTTCATTTCTTCTATAATTCACAAGTGTCCATGATAGTAAGACATTGGCCTCTGAACTTACCAAGTCTTGTTGTCTTTTATTTGACTGCTTCGGTATTTCGTAGCTGCTGTACTGAGAGGGTCCATGTGTTGTTCGGTGTTGTATTTGTGCGTTGGGGCTACTCTTCCTCTTTTTATATGCACAAGCCCCCTCCCGTTGGTCATTGATGAGCTATCTGCATTATTGATGGTGATGTCATCCATGCTTTGATGGAGACTGGCATGCACATGACGACACATGACTACCAACACCCCCACTAATTCTGTTTTCAACACCTTGGTCAAGACCCCTGTGATCACAGGGCTGTAGAACTAGTGCCATGTACGGCTATGACGGTCAGGCAGGGTGCCACCTTTGACGAAGTAAATACATGTTTCATTATATGATGTTTCACACACTCTTAAAATTATTTAGGAATTATTATCCTTAATTATTATACCTAAGACAGAGTTTAAATGTTTTTTTTTCATGTATTTATTTTCATTTATTAGATTTTTCAGTGGAATAATGCATAGAGAATAAATCAATCAATCTGAATAAATATTTTTTTTATTCTTATTGGCGACTGCAAACTTTTCTTACACTTCAGTTCTCACACTGAATCTGACATGGCACTGTTGAGAAACGACAAACGCAACCTGTCTACTGAAAAAAAAACAAAAAAACTTATAACCACCAGATGATATTTTTGTTTATATAGCCAACATTTTTACCCAGCTACTCATTTATCATATGAAAATGATTCCCTAACTTAATTATATCACAACACCATCATATGATCATATGATTTATTGTTTTATGTTCTGCCATTCTGGGATTCGGTCTTACCAGGTCAGACTGAAGAAATAAGACAACAGTTTTGTGCCAAACATCATGGTGCAAGCAAGGTCCACCTGAAGTTTAAGTGATCTATGGGAGGTGTATAACCTTGTCACACTCTCATGGGACACATTAGGTAACCATGAGAGAAGTTTTCTAAATGTGGAATAGGAATGGCTATGTCATGACACATGCAGTAAGTCCTAGAAAGGAACCATACTGAAAGAACCAAAACAAATGGCTATTATATCAGTGAAAACTCAAGGGATTTTTGCTATTATATAGCCAGCACTTTTTTAACCAAATTGAATCACAATTTCAATAATTCTGTGTCAGCGCTACTCAGAATCTGAATTTTAATTCAGAATTAATAACTTAATGATAATACTTTATAGTAAATAATAAATCTTATTTGTTTAGCACCAAAAAAGTGGTTCACGATACATAATAATGATAGGTAAAGAAATTAAATATATAGATAAAAGTACATAAAAAACAGTAAATTCTATAATAAAACAATCCAACTTACAGTGACAAAATCTTTACTACTTAAATATTGATAGATGCAAAACTACATTTTTTAATGAGACGTAAAAATAGAAATAGGTTTAGATATCACGGGGAGGCTGTTTAACAGCGTAATATGTAAATCTTCCTGACTTGCTGTAAGTTTTGCTGTAACCTTGAAACTCTGAGCATGCTACCTATTTTTTTCTGTATTTAGCTGAGGAAAGTTTCAAATTTCATGCATGGCAATACAATTTTTACATTGTGGTGCTGAATCACATAGTTGAGTATACAAGAAACAATATTGGTCCCAGCACGGAGCCTTGAGGAACATCACAGGTGATTGATGAAGCAGTTCACAGCACAGGTATCTATTCGATTAATACCAATGTCTCTCCTATTTTGCATCAACTTTTTAATATTTATTAAATATCCAATAATTATTAATGAGTGCTTAATAATTACAAAATTACAGATTTAGGTTAAGTCAAGACATTACCCTTTAAATGTTTGTTGAAGCCTGCCGTTGCTCAAACAAGGTCTAGGATCACTTTTAAAGGTTGTGATGAGTGTCATGAAGTATTGTAGTTATTACAGTGTCAGATGAGTTGACGACGTTGAGCACAATATATCTCACACAGAGTCCCTTGGGTTTTTTGTCGTTGCGCAAACCAGCCTTGTTGCTCTGGAAAAACAAACACAAATGTCAGTTTTACCTCACTGGGGGAAAATTTGAATTATGTAGCAACACATTTATTGGCATATCATAATCATTTAAATTTTCTACTTTTTTAATGCTTTATAAATATTAAACAATTGGTAATTTTGGACATTGTTAAATTAAGAAAATAACTTGTTGTGACAAGATCCATCCCATGTAAATACATATGCTAAAGTGGCAACAAGCACAGACAACTTACCTCATGTCATACATTAATAACTTATGTGTTTGTGCACCTGAGAGAGGACTGGTATGTAGTACAGACTTAACGCAGCGCTGCACATGTTGAGTCAACCCAAGCAAGCTGTTCTCATTACCTCATGTGGTTGCAATGTTTGTCATCTTACTAATGGCATGCAGCAGCAGTAGTATGCGGGGGAACCGCTTGGGATTAAGGTAAAGAATTGCTTACAAACCATTAACAGGGGTCACCCCCATGTAACAATGTCAGACATGCCGCATGAAAATCACGCAGGTCCTCTTTAAAATGGGCTTTAGACATAAAGACGTTTAACCTTTGGCTGAAGCCAGTGCTTTGTTGGGCCTGACAATAATTGGTGAGTTATTTTTAGATGGGCATGTGTGAGAAATTGAAATTATGAATATGCAACCCCACATGCATTTCAGCTATTCTTTTTAAGACATAAATAATGAATGGCTGGAGATGAAACATATTACTCTGTAAACGTCTTACAGCTGAAAGTGATTTTACGACCTCGTGCTGCTCTACAGTTCACTAGCAAAATCCTGGGCCATACATTTGGGTTTGGTTGGGATATTTTATATTTCATGAACTTCCCGCGATCATATTGCCGTTCTCTTGTCCCTTTTTTTTTTTATTATTTGAGAGCTGTTTGCTTCACATTTGTCCCACCACAAGAACAGATGTACAGTATGTAGAAATGTAGTGTACAGTATGTCACACTTAAGTCAAAGTAAATTAATGTGCAGCTCACTGATGATATTTTGACCTTTTGTGAAAACGTGCCATATAGCAGTGCATGTTGATGCACTATAGGATATGTTGTCACAATGGAAACCTCTGATTTATGGACACTAACACTTTTTTAATATGAAATACTATTTAAAGTAAAAAAAAAAAAAAAAAATCCAGCAAATCTATATTTGGAATGTTTTAATAAAAAAAATTAAAAGTTAAACAATAAAAAATATGAAACACAAAACAATTCATGAAGCTGAAAAAACTGGAAATGGTTACAGACAAAATACAATGGTCAAAAGAAATTGTAATTATGGTAACACTTTATTTTACAGTTACACATGTTACAAGTAATTACTATAGTAATTACTATAAATTGTGCATAATTACATGTAACTAACCCTAAACCACACCCTAACCATAACCCTATAAGTACATGTAGTTAATTCTTATTTCTCAGTACTTAAATATATAGTTACACTGTAACACAGACACCTAAAAATAAAGTGTAACCATAATTATTATTACATGTATAAAATTACATGTGACAGAATGTGCCCTAACCTGAGACATATGAAAAATATCCTAGTCCTGAGAATACAGTACAGGCTTTCCATTATAATGTTTTATTGTGGTCAGTGTTGGGGAAAGTTACTTTTAAAAGTAATGCCTTACAATGTTGCATTACACCCTAAAAAAGTAACTAATTGTGTTACTTAGTTACTTTTTATGGAAAGTAATGCGTTACATTACTTCTGCATTACTTTTTCTCACCTGCGCTAGGCATTCTTGTTTGTTTTTATTTAAAAAACGTGATGTTTATCTAAAAAGCTGTTTTACTTATTAGTATTTTTGAATTGGATCATAGAAGGTGCAGCAGCAAAGACATTGGTTAATAAAGTGAGATTAAATGCATAAAGTATATTTGTATTATTTAACATATGAAATAATTGTAGGTTAAAGTAATATTCTGAGTTTGCATTTCACTGTTTTATTAAAGGGGTTCTATAACGCCCATTTCTCAAGATGTAATACAAATCTCTGGTGTCCCCAGAATGTGTCTGTGAAGTTTCAGCTCAAAATACCCCACAGATCATTTATTATAGCTTGTCAAATTTGCCCCTATTTGGGTGTGAGCAAAAACAAGCCATTTTTGTGTGTGTCCCTTTAAATGCAAATGAGCTGCTGCTCCCGGCCCCCTTTTTCCAGAAGAGGGTGGAGCTTTAACAGCTCGCGCTTCGGTTGCTCAACAGCAACAAAGCTGGAGAATCTCACGCAGCCAAAATGAGGATTGTCAGTAACGGTGTTCAGCCTTACATTGTTCAAACCGGAGTCGGACACTGATGGAGAGACTCAGGAAGAAGTTACAACTTTTAGAATGAAACTGGACATTTCTGAATTTTTAGTGGATAAATTTATGTAGTTGTTGTGGAGTTGATTCAACTCATCGACTAGCATGCACCGTCATGTTAATCTTTTGTGCAAATCCAGCGCTGAATTGACCCTCGTTTGTGAAGCAGTCCGGCGTAAAATGACAGCATGGCAACAACACTCAACAACAACAACTCTTCCTCTTCTAGTCCTTAAACAGAGAATTCTTTAAAAGAAAATATCTCCCTTTGCATTGAACTTTGAGCGTCATAACTTTGCAGATGTTGTTTATGCTCAAACAGCAACATTACACACTAACTAAAGTTAAAAAAGTGAAATCATAATCAACCAGCCCTTTAATTTTGAGGGATACTTAATATTTTTGTGCAAGTGAGATGAGTAAATGCCTGTTCACATTTAGTCTAGAACTATAATACCATCATGTTTACACAGCGCACACAACACCTCTGCACCTTACTTACGATTTGTATCGATATGGGGACAGAATCGGTGTCTGTCAATAAATGGGAAAACAAAGTAACTTTTCACTGTTTCTTCCTCATTTAACACACTGACTTTACGTTTAGTATTTAAATTGCTATAATGGAGCAGTTGTTTATATTTCCCCCTCTTTTTTTCAAGGTCAGGCAGCTTAAATTTTATTTCTAAGCCTCTGTATTATTGCATCTATTCTGCAAATAAAAGTCTTTTCACTTTTACTTATGCATTTATTCCATACTCATGTGCCCCAATATTTCAGTATGTTTTATAATGCCTTGCTAAAAATAAATGACTTATAAAATGTCCACAAGGTGTCAGTATATGATAATATGTAAAAATGCTCATGGCTCAAATGATAAGCACTTCCTGCTTAATTAGTAAAGTCTTAGTCAACAAGTCAACAATTAGTCGTGTGTATGCAAATGAATAGTGCTGATGTAAACAATGAAATAATAGTCTTTTCTTTCTAGTGATGTGTAATCTTCCCTTGTGAAAAGTGTAGTTGTAGTGTACTTCAAATCTTCAAAGTATATATATTTTTTTTTAGAAAACTGTACTTACAAATAATATAATATTAATGAAATTAAAGGCCCCTTATTTAAAGAGAGTACACCTTTAAAAAGTTCACTTTATAATAATGTCAAGTAAATTTTAAATTATGTTTTAAAAATACTTATTTTTGATGTGTTGACTAACATACTAAATGTAAAGTACTTAATTATCATTTTAGCTGTTATTCGATGTTACATTTAAAGTAAATATATTTTAAATTTACTAAATTACAACTTCATAATTGTGATTTGCAAATGTTTAATACAAATATATTTAAGTACTTGAGAGACAAATTTTTTAAATAGAAATTACGTTAAAGTATACTTCAGTTTACCATAAATGCTTGTCAGTACATTCGGCAGTACACTTTAACCATATTTCAAAGATAATATAATTAATTATAGAATTACACATAAAAATGTACTGAAGTCCTGTTTTTAATATAAATTTAATGTATAATACAATTTCATTTAGTTGAAACTGACATGCAATTAAGTGTCCGAAACATTCATTCAGTTCATACCTAAGTATATTCTTTTAAAGTATATTTTAAAAGCATGAAAAAGTGGCTACATTTCAGTTAGTTTTCTTTCTTTTTAGTATTACTTGAACGTATGTCTGTGCTGAATAAAGTTCGAGAAAGACAGACGAAAGGACAAGTCAAAAATTCAAGTCCATGGTCTTTCATCCTACAACAGGATCCTGTCAGACTCTGTATCACAAAGTCTTCCAGTCACATTCTTCTGGCGAGTGAGCACGACCTGTTCTGCTCCACGGAGCTGGGCTGTGTCCATGCATGGAGTTTTAAACAGATCCCTGAGGCAGTAGAGAACCACCCGACACCCTGTCTGCTAATCCTCAGGCAGAAATGGAAAACATCTACCCCCTATCAAAGGCTGCAATATAATGCTTGGATTTCACATAATGAGCAACTGCAGCATGGCTTTTTACTTGTGATTCCAGGCCACTGTAATTGGATTATACTCAATGCTGCCATTCAGATCAAGATGGAGCAGCTATAATAAAGTGAGAGCAAAACTCACATGCATGTATATTAGACATGGGTCATACATATGCAACAGCTCCCCCTGTATTCATTTTAGTTGATCTCAGTGTTTTTATTTCTATTAATGTTCATGAAATAATTTTTCATGTAGACTGCTTGTTTGTGTGTGTGTGTGTGTGTGTGTGTGTGTGTGTGTGTGTTATTTGCATACCCTGCTAACAGAAAGCCAGCTTATTAAGAATCCAGTGATTTGATGAGATCTGTGATTAATTACAGTGATAATAACAAGCCCTCTGACAGTACTCCATTTTTTCACTTATGTATTAGTAAAATCAGCCAAGAACAAATCCTCATTAGCATTTAATTTTTTTGGTCATGGGTTGTAATCACTTGAAGAGATTATGTTTATTTAAAGTGACTCAAAAAAATCAATGGAAAACAAAAGAAAGTGTGTGTAATGAGCCAACATTGTGGCCGCATTGACAGCAACAAGCCACTATTTCATTCGCTTTCACAGTTGAGAGGTTTTAACTGTGGGGAAAACTCATTCTTTCCATTCTTTTGAAGCTTGTTATGTCATTCATGCTAGATCGCACTGATCTCTTATACGTCCTCCTCGCTTAACAGCTTTATATCAACCCATAGGAAAGGAAAATCATAAAGGAGATCTCTAAAATATCTCAATTGCTTCTCTATTGAGGTTAAATGGGTACCTTTGTATCTTTTGCTTTTCACATTTTTCTTATTAAAAAAAAAAAAAAAAATCAAAATGAGCTCAATCACTTCTCATCAAATTCTTCCAGGGGAACAAAAAAAATAAATAAATAAAATAAAATAATTTTCTGTGACCCAAACTGTTGGTTGAAAGAATATGAGACAGTGGAGAAAAAAAAAAGTGGGAGCACATGAAGTGAAACGTACCTATAAATTTATCTCCATGAGGGGTGCATAGCCACAGGTAGAGTGTTTGAATCAGGGCATAAAGCTAATTTATTGTTGTTAGACGGTAATTCTGGAGAGAGATTAAGAAAGAAAACTGCCAGAGCAAACATTATGTCTGTTAGCCTGCAGGAAACCTTTAAAGAGAGGAATCACTCTCGCTTATATGAGATCAGGCTGATGGGGAAATCATTACATGGCAACCTGCAGTGAGCAATTAATGCCATGCCATGATGCCATGTGCGGAAATTAAATGGATTTTGGGGGAAAATGTGGAGACTAAGGTTATCATATAATCAGGAAATTTCATGTAGGAGAGAGATGGGACAATTTTAACACATTTTTGTTGAATTGATTCTGAAAAAGTTAATGTATTATGCAAAATCCCTTTTCGTTTTATTGTGTTTAACCACAGCTGTCGTCGTTTTTTTTCTCTGGCAAAATGCTATAAAATTTCAAATTGGAGCCTGTACTCTGTCGATTCTGGCACCCAACAACACAACAAGATGACTTTTTAAGCTTCTTATAGCCGACTCTAAATATTACAAGAATAAACCTCTTCCGGAAGCTCAATCGCGCTGCGTAACCAATGAGGTTCATTCTCGTGTGTTACGCAGCACGTTTGAGCTTCCGGAAGAGGTTTGTTCTTGTGTGTTATTCAAGTTAGGTTGAGCTTCTGCTTATGTTCGCTGATCGATGTTTATATGCGAGTAAAAGCCTAAATTAAATCTGTTCATCATCTAAAGTCTCTTCAGAAAATTTGGACTAAACCACTCAATTCATATGGATTAGTTTTCTGATCTTTTTATGAACTTTTTGAAGCGTCAACGTGGAAGTTGCAAAGGCAGTCAATGGAAGGAAATCTGACAGCATTCTGTCATCAAAAAGATCTTCGTTACAGGTGTGGAACGACATGAGGGTGAGTAATTAATGATATAATTTTCATTTTGGGGTGAACTAACAGGGCACAGGAACACAGGCAAACAGGGTCAAAACCAAATGGGCACTCAGAAACGCAGTGCTGACACATACAAGACTTCGCAATGAATGACCGAATGAACCAGGCTTATATAGGCAGAGACTAACCAGCTAATGAGCAACAGCTGAATGTAATCAGGCATGATGAGTCCAGGCAATGGATTATGGGAAATGTAGTCCTTGATTGAGTGGCTATAGTCTGGGGTAGAGTGCCCTCTGGTGGCTATCAAGGGCACTCCAGTTGGTGATCATGACAGTAGAGTAAGCAATTTGTTTTATACACATTTTTGTTAAACTGGTTGAATCTCTCTTCACATCCTGATAGCAATCAATAATAGAAGTTGTCTAAATATTAAAACATGTACATATCTTCTGTGGAAGTCTCCAAAAAATATACACCAGACATTCATTATGCAGTCTGGGTTTGATTGATAGATTTAATTAGATTAAACTAAGCAAACACAGTCACCATATGTTAAAGTTTTATTGCTGTCACACCCAATATTAAAGCACACAAAGGATAGTAATGAAGTATTCATTAGAGAAGTACTCTGCTTTCGTCCTTAGGTGAACTCAGCCTCCTTCTCTGGAAAATTCAAATGGCTTCTGCTTCAGCTTGTGCAAATCAACAACAGATTTCATGCAATACATGACCAGTAATTTCCTCTCTGGGGGTGTCAGTATTTGAAAGCATCTCAAAGCTTCCTGACTGTCCTGTTTCACTGCCTAATCATCACCATGGCACCAGCACGGCTTGTTCCATCATTTGCTGATTTAATCAAATTCAGTGTGATTTCTGGCAGAAACCAGGAAACGCTCACCGAAGGGTCTGTAGATACAAATTAATCATTATTATAGCCAAAGTCTGTGTTCAGAACCTGTTTATCCCTTAGTTTAATTCTCTACAAACAGCAATAGGAATATTTATAGGTAAATTTGGTTAAAAAAAGAAGATAAATATAAGCCGGCCTATTTCGACAGCCCAGACTGTGAGTATGAGTGTCACTGAGTGGGTGTTAACAAGGGAGTGTGAGGTTCCTCCTCCTCACGGCACATGTGAAGTTTACACGCTGCAGTCTGATGTGACAGGCCTCCTTAATCAGCACCTTACAGTATGTGTTGTACTACACCACATAAGTGTAAATACCAGAAGATAACACCATTAAAACACAGATACTGCAGAAAAAAATCTTGTAGTGCTAATGCAAATTAAGCTTGCATTTTATATGGAGCATCTTAAAGCAGAAGAAATTAATTTTTTAGGTTTAAATTTGTCAAAGGTTGATCCATGACCTACATTGTTCCCTAAAGCAGCAGACTGTTTTATAAAACAGTTATAAAGTCAGAATTGCGAGTTATAAAGTCAGAATTGCGAGATATAAAGTCAGCATTGCGAGACATAAAGTCAGGATTGCGAGATATAAAGTCAGAATTGCGAGATATAAAGTCAGGATTGCGAGATATAAAGTCAGGATTGCGAGATATAAAGTCAGAATTGCGAGATATAAAGTCAGAATTGCGAGATATAAAGTCAGGATTGCGAGATATAAAGTCAGGATTGCGAGATATAAAGTCAGGATTGCGAGATATAAAGTCAGCATTGCGAGATATAAAGTCAGGATTGCGAGTTATAAAGTCAGAATTGCGAGTTATAAAGTCAGGATTGCGAGATATAAAGTCAGGATTGCGAGATATAAAGTCAGAATTGCGAGATATAAAGTCAGGATTGCGAGATATAAAGTCAGAATTGCGAGTTATAAAGTCAGGATTGCGAGATATAAAGTCAGAATTGCGAGATATAAAGTCAGAATTGCGAGATATAAAGTCAGGATTGTGAGATATAAAGTCAGGATTGTGAGATATAAAGTCAGAATTGCGAGATATAAAGTCAGGATTGCGAGATATAAAGTCAGAATTGCGAGATATAAAGTCAGGATTGCGAGATATAAAGTCAGGATTGCGAGTTATAAAGTCAGCATTGCGAGATATAAAGTCAGGATTGCGAGATATAAAGTCAGAATACAATTCTGAGAAAAAATAGTCTTTTTTCCCCACAGAATTAGACTTTATAACTCGTTATTGCAAGTTTATATCTCACACTTGCGAGAAAAAACGTCAGAATTGTGAGATAAAAAGTCGCAATTACCTTTTTTTTATTTAGTGGTGGAAACAAGCTTCCATACAGGTTTTTGTGATGTAAAAAATGAAACAAAGATAAATCAAATCAGAACATATCATACGCAATACCACTGAAAACCAAAGTGACACATTTCATTGATGCTTTGTAGGCTCTTTCAACCAAAATATGTCAGAAAAATCTACAGCTGAGTTTTATTTGGAGTGACTTCAGATAAAGACAGGTGTGTACTATTAACATGAGCTTGATGATGACATAACAATTATAAAAGGGTTTGCACACTTATGCAGTTAGGTTATTTTAAGTTTTTAATATTTATCTTTTTTTTCTCTGGTATTCAGTGACATTACAGGTTGTACTTTTTACACTGAAGGTGCAAAAGTTCTGATTCATTTTTACATCACAAAAAACAAACAAACAGTTATTTTAACAGGGGTGTGCAGATTTTTTATATCCACTGTATCACTTTGGGGGGAAAGTCAAATGAACAATTCTATTGATTATTGATAGATTAAAATGGTTAATTGCAGTTAAACTCATGACTTTTTTAAATACAAAATAGGTGTTACAAAATGCATATATAATTATAATACAAGATACGTTCACACAAAGACAGAATCATGACAAAACACAACACATGGGTGTCAGGATCCTGTGATCACCTATAACTGACCAAGAAGACCAAACCAGTCATTTGAAATGTGACCTTGATTGTTATAAAAGTTTTCCTTCAGTGAGCTGAACACAATTGATACCGTTTTCCAAAAGGGTGTAGCTTCATCTTCCTTCCAAAAGATGTCACTTTAGCTCTTTAAAGCTCCATATTTCAGTCTGAGGGTTATTTAACTGCTGCTTGTAATGAATCATATTTTGCCTTCCAACCAGTTGTACTACCAATGCTTAAAATAAACCAACAGGATTATTCTTAACAGCTGCTTTAGCTTCTTTAGTTTATGCAGATGTTCTCCTCTTGACAAAATGAATAAAACTACACATAGAAATGAAAAAAATACAAGTGAGGTCTCTTTAACAAGCTAACAAATGTAGACTTTTGCTAATTTTTCCTGCCTCGTGTAATCTCACACATGTCCTCTTTCTCTAGGGATTTCAATCAAAAGTCAGAGATCTCAAATACATACTCAAACAAATTCTCCCTAGACCAAATTATTGATCTGCTATCCACACCTATTTTATATCTCTGTACTCTTATTGCATGTCAACAATTGTCTTATATGTCTTTTTTATATTCTTAGTAATTTTAGGAGATAAATTTGAGACGACGCTTAACCCTGTAAAGCGAAAGCGATTTAGAAAGACTTTTTTTTTTCCAGTTTATTGAGCAAAAATCTCTAAAATAGCTAAATATCTTCAAAAAAAAAGTTTGCAAAATATTCGATACATCAGGCTATATAGCATTACATTGTCGAATATGGTGGAAAAACACCTTCATTTTATTCAGAGGACCAAACTGAGCCAAAAAAAAAAAATGTAATTTGGTGCAGCAGCTGATATTTATATGGAGTAATACTTATATTTATATGATTGAGAGATGAACAAATAAACGTTCCTCAAAAGCCTGATGGATCATATTTGAAAAAGTATGAACTAACAATAAGACGACAGATTGTGTGCAACAGGTTTTTCAGCAAACTTTTGACCATGCTGATAATTTAGAGGCCTATCATATGTGATACAATATAGGCTGAGGGTTAAATGAAACATCTAAGACCTACAAAGCAACGGTTTAACTTGCCATAATATAGTACAAAAATATATTTCATTAATTAAAGCTTTATATAGCTGAGGTACCATGTAGAAAACTAATTAGCCTTACTATAAAAATCGTATAATTAATTGTGAAATCTTATATTCTGTCTCACAGCACCATAATCAAATATCCATTTTCCACATATCAAGTACAAAGTTTGTGAATGTTATTTATTTTCATCATCTGTGTAATGACACACAGCATATCCTGAGCAACAGTTTGCTAAAGCCTGTCAAATCTTCCTGTGAGTTTCCTGAGAAATCCAGAGTAATGCAAGAGGAAAAAAACAGAGGCAAGCGAGCGCTCCGTACAGAAATAAACAAATCTCTGGTGAGTATGTACCTGCAGGATGTTTTTGTGCGTTGAGCCATGCCGAATCCGGCGAGCCCAGAGAGAGCGAGGAGGGACTAACACGTTTCAAACCAGGATTGTGCCTTTCTGACGTTTGACTGATGGACAGTCTGACTGACAGCATACCCTGGGAGCAATAGACCATCTATCTGTGCATGGGCTGTCATGCACCTGAAGTGAATTCATGCTGGATTTGATTAAATTAGGATGTAGGGTATTAAAACTGCATCCTAACATTGCTAACAGATGATTCAGGTAACATACTCACACTTGTACATTCATGCATATGCATGCCTAAGCACATAAATGTTCTCACACAAAACAAACACGCATACCAGCAGATGTTCAGGAGTTGTGATTTGAATTCTGTGCTCAGACAAATCTATTAGCAAAGCATACTAAAAAGGGATAGAAAGAGATCCGTAGAATGCAAATATAATTGAGAAAACCTGCAGCCTGAATAAAATAAATTAGAGTTGGTACAAAGGTTAGCTGACTTGAATAATTCATTCCTATTAGCTTGCTGAACCAAAACAAACCTGTCCCTGATCTCTAGTGATAAAGCAAATTCATTCTGACTGAAATGTCCTCAGCTTATATGCTCTATTCATACTGTTTCCTTTCACTAAACACTTCACATAAAAATGGGAATACAACCTCCGCCCTCACTTTACTTAGTTGCTCAAGCTGATTCAAATATTCACACGTGCAGGATTAGTTTTGTTTAAAATAACCCTTAAAGGATTAGTTCGCTTTAAAATGAAAGTTATCCCAAGCTTTACTCACCCTCAAGCCATCCGAGGTGTATATGACTTTCTTCTTTCTGATGAACACAATCAGAGTTATATTAATAAATATCCTGACGCATCTAAGCTTTATAATGGCAGTGAACGGGTCCAACAACGAGTATGAAGCTCAAGAAAATGCATCCATCCATCATAAACGTACTCCACACGGCTCCGGGGGTTAATAAAGGCCTTCTGAAGCGAAGCGATGCATTTGTGTAAGAAAGATATCCATATTTAACAAGTTATAAAGTATATCTAGCATTACACTTTCTTCGTAAGTTGAATACAGAAGGCGATCTGGCGGAAGCTAGATATTTTACTTTATAACTTGTTTGATTATAGAGTATATGTTTGAGACTATAGTTTGAATTAATCCCTTTTCTCTGAATGACATTATAGTACAGAATAGCTCTTTCGACATTATCTTGAACATTGCGTTCGTTTCATTATAAAAGAAACTGAAAAATGAATAAAACCCACAATAATTTCAACAGTCAGTAAAGCTAATCAGTATATATAAAGAAAGAAAACTTTGAATGACCTTAATGTTTATTATTGTGATGTCTTACTGTAAAAAAAGTCCATCATTTTAATAGTAAAAGACTGTAAAAACGCAACAGAAAAAAACAAACAAACATGTTAATTGGCTAACAGTATCTTTACTATATAGGGTAAAAAAATTTTAATAGATCTCATGGGACATTTCATGTCATTTTATAGTAAAATACTGTTAAATGTACAGATTTTAAAAGTATACTTAAGTATACTTATACTTACACTGTAAAAAACAAAACAAAACAAAACTTACAGTGGCATTTACCGTACTTTACCGTAAAAATACATTAGCAATATTTATGTTTTACAGCATTGAACTTAAATTTACGGTAAAAAAACCCTGGCAGCTGTGGTTGCCAGTACTTTACCGTAAAAAATATGGTAGAAATATTTTAGGTTTTATGGCATTGAACTAAAGTTAACGGTAAAAAACTGGCAGCTGTGGTGGCAAGTGTTTTACTGTAAAAAATATGTTTGTTTTTTTTTGCAGTAAATTGAAGTCCTATGAAACAAAAGGTTGCTACCGTATTTTTACGGTAAAATACTGGCAACCACAGCTGCTGTTTTTTTTACCATAAATCTCACATTTTTTGTGTATGTGTATGCACCATATCTTCAGTTATGTAAAAAAAAAAAAAAACTGAAAAATAAAAAAATGACACATAGGCCTGTCAAAGAGAAAACTCAAAGAACACATTCTTTATTTCTGTGTGGTATTAAAAAAGTGGCTTATAGAGCCTTTAATAGGTCTGTTTTTCTTTTCTGAAGTGACAAAAAAATGTCTAGGTGCCAGACATCACATCTGGATGGATGGATGAGCAGGTGATGAATAAACAAACATACCAAGCAAAATACAAAAAAGATATGTGGGGATGAGGACAGAATCCATCAAGCTTTAGAGCTCTGTTTCTGTGTGAGGTTGTGACCCGCGCACCGACTCGCTATGTTTAACATTCAGTCAGCAGAAAAGTGGTATGGCTGAACAGCATTTAGTTGGCTAAATAAATTAGTTGGGGGATCTGGGACCAAGTCATTGCTGGGCAGTGCGGCTTATTGCATATATATATTCATATACACTCTCAGTGATTGGCTCTCTTGTGCACATCCCTTCATATTGATTGATTCTTTGAGCTCCATCAGTACGTAAATTCTTGGTAAATGAAAATACTTTTTTATGTGCTGTGCTCTTGAAATAGTGTAATTATGCAAGCTTATGTCAACAGCAATATTTCAACGGCATTTTATTACTTACATCTGTCTTATTCACTAATGTATTTGTGCTAGCATCAATAGGACTTTCCTACAGTTTGGTGGATTGAATTTGGTGGAGGGTGAGTAAATCATGGGATAATTTTCATTTTTGGGTCAACTATCCCTTTAAGAATGAAATTTCGATGGCCCGAACGTCCCTTTTCTGTGCACATAAGTACACAACTTGAAGCCCATTATTAGTGAATGAAACTCATTAACTAAATTTCATTGAGGGTGACTGACTTGCCAAACATAATATGCAAAAGTAACATTTTGTCCCTGTGAAGCTGAAGCATAAAGGTCACATTCAGTCCAGTCACCCAGAGGTCTATGATTAATTATGAGCAGTCTGTGCATTGAGTGGAGGAACGTGGGGAGGCTTATTCTGCCATGCCAACACACCAGCCTTACGCAGCCAAAGTAAATAAAGCATAACTCTCATCTGACATCCCATCAGACTTCTAAATGGCATTATAATCAATAGTAGCTGTGCGCTGCCTTCCTTCAAGTGGTCTTCAATGGCCCCACCTGACATCACATCCCACAAGGGAATCCAGAACAGAGGGCGTCCCAGCGAGTGATTTTCCTCATCTTTATTCATGGCGGTTCTTATGATAAAACTGATTTGTGTACCGACCTCACAGTTAAACGAATAATATTGACTTTAGAAGAGCTGGACCACAGTGCAAACATTTACCAAACCAAATATCAAAGTGCATTATCTATGAGTAGTGAGGGATTTTAGTTCCTCATCTATTTCTAATGATAAATAACTGTCTAGTACAGGGTTGCTGTGAATTTCTATTCCTTGATATTAAACAGTCTGTATTATATGATTATATTCAATATTAAAGACCAGCTGTGGTGAAAATCTAATTTTTATTGTTGTTTATATGTCTATGTGGTGTTTTTAATATGCTTTCAGACAAACCATGTGCAAAATCATAAATCAGCACCACTGCTGAGTATTTTCTCCTTAAAACTGCAGTGATCTAAAGACAGTTTCAAAAATGCGGTTTGAAATCGCTGGTGTTTCTGATATCACAAACTACCTTGTAACCAATCACGTCAACGACATAACTATGCTGAGAAGCAGGGGAGTCTCAAGAGAAGCCATACCTACGGAGCCCCACACATGACATGCAAGAAAAAAAAGTAAATTGTGCGCACAATTTACTATTTCGTTCCCTCAATTTACTAAATCGTGCACACGATTTACTAATTCGTTCCCTCGATTTGCTAAATTGTGCGCATGATTTACTATTTTGTTCCCTCGATTTGCTAAATCGTGCGCACGATTTACTAATTCGTTCCCTCGATTTGCTAAATTGTGCGCACGATTTACTAATTCGTTCCCTCGATTTGCTAAATTGTGCGCACGATTTACTAATTCGTTCCCTCGATTTGCTAAATTGTGCGCATGATTTACTATTTTGTTCCCTCGATTTGCTAAATCGTGCGCACGATTGACTAATTTGTTCCCTCGATTTGCTAAATTGTGCACGATTGACTAATTTGTTCCCTCGATTTGCTAAATTGTGCACGATTTACTAATTCGTTCCCTCGATTTGCTAAATCATACGCACAATTTACTATTTTGTTCCCTCGATTTGCTAAATCGTGCACACAATTTACTATTTCGTTCCCTTGATGTGCTAAATTGTGTGCACGATTTACTAATTTGTTCCCTCAATTTGCTAAATCATATGCATGATTTACTATTTTGTTCCCTCGATTTGCTAAATCGTGCCCACAATTTCCTAATTCGCTCCCTCGATTTGCTAAATTGTGCACACGATTTACTGTTTCGTTCCCTTGATTTGCTAAATCGTGTGCACGATTTACTATTTCGTTCCCTCAATTTGCTAAATTGTGCGCATGATTTACTATTTCTCTCCCTCGATTTGCTAAATTGTGCACACGATTTACTAATTGGTTCCCTCGATTTGCTAAATTGTGCGCACAATTTACTACTTCGTTCCCTTGATTTGCTAAATCCTGCACACGATTTACTATTTTGTTCCCTTGATTTGCTAAATAGTGCGCACATTTTACTATTTTGTTCCCTTGATTTGTTAAGTCGTGTGCACGATTTACTATTTCTTTCCCTCGATTTGCTAAATCGCACGCACAATTTACTACTTCGTTCCCACGATTTGCTAAATCGTGTGCAAGATTTACTATGTCTTTCCCTCAATTTGCTAAATCGTGTGCACAATTTACTATTTCTTTCCCTAGATTTGCTAAATCGTGCGCACAATTTACTATTTCGTTCCCTCAATTTATAAATCATGCTTAAGTTACTACAGTAACTTGAGCGAGTGGGTCTCTGAGCTGGTGTGAGTGAGTGGAGGCGGAGCTAATTTGCATATTCATGGTTCCGCATACACTAAATGAAGCAAGGGGACATGAATACATTTTTTTTTATTTTTTTGGTGATCAAAGATTAGTTTAAAGGGATGCAATTATTGACTACAGGGGGACTTTAATTTAAATATTAACAACTTAAATTATAACAATGGCATGTATAGTCTTCAAGCATTTCTCAAACAAGTAAATATTGCTGCAGATTCTTTAAGTAATCATTCAAGTAAACAGTAATAAAGCATGAAGAAATACATTTGTATTATTGGCATAATAGACAGCAGCAGGTCTATTAGTTTGTATTTACACTCCAGGGTCTAATGCATAAATTCAATATTTTGAAACAAATCCAATTTTTGTCCATTCACTTAAGACATAACCGACTGTGTTTACATCAATACATTGGCAAGACCGAGGTAGACCATGAAGAGCATTTGACCACATTTGGCACATCTTTTCATTGAGAACATGCACAAATACAAATACTTGTACAGCATGTACAACAGAAACAGCAGTGCAACTCTGCACCACATCAACAGCGTTCCTCACAAGAAGCAACAACATAGGCTCATTGGGAAAATGTGTCTCTGCCTACATTTTTGAACATTCACCAGTTCCCGCTTCCTTCTTACCTGAACTTTAAACCTACAGTATGTTTTTCCATTGAGCCTGGGTTAGGAAGCCCAAAAAAGACTCAGAAATGACTGATTATATTGGCTAGACAAAACAAGCTAGCAACATGCTAATTCATGCTAACAAAGTGTTAAACATGTTAATTTATGCTAGCAATGTGCTAAAACATGCTAATTAAGGCTAGTAAAGTGCTAAATAATGATAGCAATGTGTTAAACATGCTAGCAAAATGTTAATTCATGTTAGCAAAGTGTTAAATCATGTTAACAATGTGTTAAACATGTTAGCCACATGCTAATTCATGCTAACAACATGCTAAAACATGTTAACAACATAATTTGTGTTAGCAATGTGTTAAAAACCTGCTAATTCATGCTAGCAAAATGGTAATTCATGCTAACAAAGTGCTAATTCATGTTAACAATGTGGTAAAACATGTTAATTAATGCTAGCAATGTGTTAAATTATACTAGCAACATGTTAAAACATACTCGTCACGTGTTAAAACATGCCAGTTTATGCTAGCAACGTGTTAAATCATGCTAGCAACATATTAATTCATGCTAGCAATGTGTTAAAACATGCTAGCAATGTGCTAATTCATGTTAACAACATGTTAAAACATGCTAGCCACGTGTTAAAACATGCAAAATAATGCTAGCAACGTGTTAAATCATGCTAGCAAATGTGCTAATTCATGTTAACAACATGTTAAAACATGCTAGCCACGTGTTAAAACATGCAAAATAATGCTAGCAACGTGTTAAATCATGCTAGCAACATGTTAATTCATGCTAATAACATGTTAAAACATGCTAGCAATGTGCTAATTCATGCTAGCAACATGTTAATTTATGTTAACAATGTGTTAAAACATGCTAATTCATGTTAGCAATGTGTTAAATCATGTTAGCAATATGCTAATTCATGCTAGCAGCATGTTGAAACGTGTCAGTAACATGCATCATGCTAACATTAACTAAAGCATGCTAGTAACATTTTTTTTTTTTTAGTAAAACCTTCAAACTTCAAGCTGTTCAAAGATATTTTAAACCTTCAGACCTGGCTTTGTCTAGCCAACATCAACGTTTGTCATCAAATTTTACTCATCTAGTTTTATTTATACTATTCTGTACTGAATGAAATTAAGTATATTTATAATCAACATTATATGCAATGCATTCTGGCATGGGACACATGTGACACTGCCCTAAATTTTGGCCAAAACGAGGTATCTTATAAGCCAGCATAAAGTTGGAACAATCTTACATTTGGTGCTATGATGCATTAAAATACTTTAAATACTGTCTAGATAGGCAGCTGAGGTATTGGTACAGATCTACTGTTTCTAGTGAAGTTAGTGAAACCAAGCACCTCAGTTCACCTGACAGGGTTCTCCCAGGTTTTCAGGTCTGTTATAAGGACAAACAAGCTGATTTGTACTGCACTATCATACCCTTCCAAAACAGCAGGAGCATAATGAAGCCATTTGTCAAATCCACTCTATGGGAACAGCAGCAAAATACGAATCCAGCTCAACCTGCCAGTTTTCCTAGAACAAAGCAGGCAGGAAATAGAAGTGTCCTTCTAAATGTTTTGAAATAAATTGTTATTGCTTTAGGCTATTATTCCCTCAGGTGTGTTATCAAGAGCAGTCGGAAGAATAGCTGAAACAAAACGGATTTGGAATGCAAAGACTCTTCTGACTTAATTATTTGGGCTCCCAGTTGAGCAGGTAGACACATTTAGAATGATATAACAATAAATAGCCATAAATTAAATTCACAATTGGGTCCTGTTGCCACAATTCAGTCAAGTTCTCTCTAATACACATGTATGCAGCATATGCAACTCTCTCCATGCTTTGTAATTTATGCATTACAAGCTAGAAATCCTAACCATTCAACACAAACTTGACATGGTGATAATGAAACAGTGGTACACGCTCAAGCCAGTTAACCAGCCAGCAGGTGTTTCCAAAGCCACTGCTCACACTTTGTGACACACCTAACAGTGCTGTTAGATGGTAATGTGCAAATGAGCTTTGTTAAGCAGTCATTATATTGTAATGAATAATGTTGCTCTGGGGAAGCACTAATTCAAAGTTGGTTAATTATCACAGTCATCTCTGTGACAATGCGGCACTGTAATACTTAGAGCGGCCCACACTTTCCCTATTCATCCTTGTTGATTCTGAACATGCTGGTTTATTCCTCTTGAAGATGAAGGATCTCTCTGAGGGGAGTCAGATATGTCCTCAGAAGCTAATCGATCTGCACTGTTTATCCAGGGGAAAAGCGAGATGTTCCCTGTTTCCTGCCGATTATATTTGTACTGAGGTTTAGGGCAACTCAAGCCGAACTAATCTATATTGCCCTGTAGTTTTTCACCTGCAACGGATTCCAGATGAGTTTTCTTTTCTGGCTCTGACACCCTACTTGGCAAACTCTTCCCACCTTCAAGTGTGACCATGTTCCATATTTCCGACTTATATGTACTCATTCTGCATAAGAACAGTTTTATTTTATTTTTCTTTTATGGCCAGCTTCACTATCACTCTGCACCATCAAGTACTATATTTTCTTCAGAAACAACTGCAAGGAGAGGCCCCTGGGGTAACCTAACATCTTCGCTCAAGGGCACAATGGTGGCACAGCAAAAGTGTGATCACAGTTATATAATTCCTAGACCACTGATAATTCATACTGACCCTTTTGACTGCAACCCAGATCCTTAAGCATTGAGCTATCAACTCAAGGTTACAAGCTTGATTACACTCTGATTACCTGGGTCAAAGATACTTTAATTATATCCTTGCTGTATCTCTTTGCTAAAAGTCTGCTGTGTAAAGCTGAGGTATGTTTCAGTTGCCCATTTGCCACTACATTCTTGCACAATTCTATGTTATGACCTCAAAACACTTTTACCATAGTAAATGATTTGTAAACGAATACATTTTGAAGTTTGCATAACATTACAAGCTCCATATGTATGGCTTTTCTGATATAGTAAACTTGCTCGGTAGCTTGCTGGTACAGCATTGCAATTGTGATGTGGGGCGTTTTGGTATGAGTCACAATAAAGCAAAACTCAAAGATATGCAAGAAAACAAAGCTGTGTTTATCGCACGCTTGCTTTTGCGTTTGACTGGACATTTCACTTTGAAAGTGTTACGAAACGAGCAAGAAGCAATGTAATATTATTTTGCATTTTGTCGCCATAGGCTGTTTTTCCCCACAATGATCCTGGGTTGTGGAATTTACTGTACTAATTGGTAGGTCCACTAGGTGGCAACAATCACACCTGCCAGTGGCTTTTAAGAACTTGAAATGCAGAAATTATTTAGCTCATTGCTAGCATGAATTAGCATGTTTCTAGGATGTTTTAGCACATTGTTAACATGAATTAGCATGTTTTAACACAATGTTAACATGAATTAGCATGTTGGTAACATGACTTACCACTTTGCTAGCATGAATTAGCATGTTGTTAACATCATTAGCATGTTATTAGCATTAATTAGCACATTGATAACATGTTTTAACATGTTGCTAGCATTAATTAGCACATTGATAACATGTTTTAACATGTTGCTAGCACGATTTAATACGTTGCCTGCATTAATTAGCATGTTTTAATATGTGGCTAGTATGTTTTAACATGTTCTTAACATGAATTAACACATTGCTAACATGTTTTAACATGTTAGCATGTATTAACATGTTGCTAGTATGATTTAACACATTGCTAGTATTAATTAGCATGTTTAATACTTTGCTAGCATGAATTAGCATATTGCTAGCATGTTTTAGCACGTTGATGGCATTAATTAGAATGCTGTTAGCATGTTTTAGAATGTTGTCCTAGGATAGTTATTAAGCTTTGCTAGTGATAGACAGCTTAAATACTGTATACGTCTTATAGTGCAAATGTTTTGACCCCCCCAATGAAAGTCTATGTAAGTTTTAATTGTTTTGATCGTCCGTTTAATAGAAATCGTAAGTCGGATCAGTTTGAAAAGATATAGAAACCTGAGTCAGAACAGCCTGAAGCTCTGAACTGAGATTGGTGGTTGTAGCTTGAAAGCTTGGCTTTGTCAAGCCAACATAACAACAGAAGACGAAAGAAGAAACAAAAATGGATGTGCGAGAAGTTCAAAAGGTACTTACATTTACAATGAACTATTCTGTCCACCCATTTCTAAGTCCAGTTCCACTGGCTGGTAGAACTTTTAATTTGTTCTACATTCATTACGTGATTAGAAATCCTACAAAATCATTTTTTTTTAATGTGTAGTCTGAACTATGTTATTACAACCATTGATGTTTTTAAAAGGATGTTACATATATTCTCGTCCTTTGCGTTGGTTCAGTTAGCTTATTAGTTTAAAGTGCCTCTAGTTGATTAGCTTTCTAGCTTAGCCTATCCGTCTTATTTTGCATGTTACGAATGGCTATGCCAGCTCCTACAGTATGTTAAAAATAAGGTACTTCACGCAAATTGTTCATGACAGCGTATATCCAAAAGAATTTATTTTGAAAGGCTAGAATGCATGACCGTGTGCAAGACAGGTGGAAAAAACAAAGCATGCAGGCTTAAGAGGACAAACTGACAAGACTCCGTCCTCCTTTACGTAACCAACAGTCTGTGTGCAATTAATCATTCTGGCAACTCCCTCATTATTAATGTCACACTTTCTTTGTGGAATCGTAACATGTGACCTTCACCTCATGTATCACCACATTAGAGCGCTGTTGAAGAGTCTGCAGTGTGTTGTGATGTACTCATGGCTGTGGATTTTTTTTACTTGTTTCTCACTGCTGACAGTTCTCTGAGAAGCTCAGGCACATTGACACTAGCGCCCACATAGCAAGTAGCTGAGGTTTGTTTCTGAAGTCTGCTACGTGTACTGACACATGTCACTGAGCATAAGCAGAGACACAAGCCTCATTCTGTAGCGAGAAGCGGCTGGCAAGAATCAGCCCTCATCTTGACCACTCCAGTCAGGCTTGCGTAATGCAACAGAGTTCCTGAGCATCTGCCCTGCTCTGAATGGGAGGAGTCACCTTGTGTAATTCTTCAGTCTGCTACTGAGGCGGAGGCTCGGCCCACTCCTGTAGTCTGTCAGAAGACATCAGGCTCACAGCTGACACCAGACTCACTCAGTCAGCCCGCTGACTGCAACCTTTCAGGATTCACCTGCTGCACATTAGTCTAGTCAAGTCTTTTTCACATACAATGAATCACAGCCAAAAAAAAAAACAATGCCAGAAGATTCACATTTTGGTGCAATTTTTTGGTGTTATTTTAAATTGGGTTAGCTTCTATGTGCCCTTGCAAAAACTGTTTATTAATACCTGCAGTTAATATGTGCCAAATTATTCCCAGTAGTGGTGAACCTACAGCAAACCTTTGTTTAAAAAAAGACAGTTTGTGCCAAAACATTGCCAAATTTAACTGTTTCTTCAAATATGAGCAAGCAGTGGATGAAAAATTGGACCTGTGGACTTTTAGAAAATAATTTTTTTTAGAAAATAAAATTGTTACACTCTCTCTAGTTTATTTAAAAATGTGCACTAACATTGTCCAACAGTACATACATACATGCATAGACAGAAGAAAATCGAAATAATATGTGCATTGATCAGGCATAACATTATGACCACCTTCCTAATATTGTGTTGGTCCCCCTTTTGCTGCCAAAACAGCCCTGACCCGTCGAGGCATGGACTCCACTAGACCCCTGAAGGTGTGCTGTGGTATCCGACACCAAGATGTTAGCAGCAGATCCTTCAAGTCCTGTAAGTTGTGAGGTGGGGCCTCCATGGATCGGACTTGTTTGTTCAGCACATCCCACAGATGCTTGATTGGATTAAGATCTGGGGAATTTGGAGGCCAAGTCAACACCTCAAACTCGTTGTTGTGCTCCTCAAACCATTCCTGAACCATTTTTAGTTTGTGGCAGGGTGCATTATCCTGCTGAAAGAGGCCACAGCTACCAGGGAATACCGTTTCCATGAAAAGGTGTCTGAAAGGGGTCTGCAACAATGCTTAGGTATGCTTAGGCACCCTGACTGGTCTGCGGCTGTGCAGCCCCATACGCAACAAACTGCGATGCACTGTGTATTCTGACACCTTTCTATCAGAACCAGAATTAACTTCTTCAGCAATTTGAGCTACTGTAGCTCGTCTGTTGGATCGGACCACACGGGCCAGCCTTCGCTCCCCACGTGCATCAATGAGCCTTGGCCGTCCATGACCCTGTCGCCGGTTCACCACTGTTCCTTCCTTGGACCACTTTTGATAGATACTGACCACTGCAGACCAGGAACACCCCACAAGAGCTGCAGTTTTGGAGATGCTCTGACCCAGTCGTCTAGCCATCACAATTTGGCCCTTGTCAAACTCGCTCAAATCCTTACGCTTGCCCATTTTTCCTGCTTCTAACACATCAACTTTGAGGACAAAATGTTCACTTGCTGCCTAATATATCCCACCCACTAACAGGTGCCGTGATGAAGAGATGTTATGCCTGATCGGTGTATAATTTACTAAATGATTTACATATAAACATGTAAAAACATAAGCAAATATAAGTGTTTGGACAACATTTTATCGCAAATCTTTTGCAAATATAAATGTCTTCCTTGGGTAAACCTCAGGCAACAATAAAGACTTTGGCACTACTGGCAAACAGTTTTATGGCAAATCTTTGGCAAATATGCAGCAAATGACTGAAGAAGAACAGACTTGTTGAAAAGTGCACTGTAAATCATGGCTTTGTGAATGGTTGTGTTTAATGCCACAATAAATGATGATGCTGTGAGCTGCTTATCCGCTGTTTTATTTAGACAATGCCAGCTTTATGCCAACTGACAGTCCATCTTCATCAGTTGGCTAAAGTAACAGGGCCAGATGCGCCGCACACATGGGGTGTGATCAAAAACTCAGGGTGGTTCTGACAATCATTGAAACATGCCCACATTCCAATCATTTTAGAAAGGGCTCTCTCATTACATCCGTGGGTGAGATGGATGGAGGACCTCGGTTTTCCATTTAATTCGCCCTCCAGACATCAGGTTTCATCACAATGGTTCCAAAAGTGAAGATGATCTAAAACAGCCCAATAGTTCAGTTCTATTAATCTAAAGTTAATACAGCACAGAGGATTGTCAGGAGTTGACAATTTTGTTTAAATGCTTCCTTGTGATTTCCCAAATGTCACTCTGTAGGAGGCCACTTTAGATGGATCAGTAATGAGACTCTGCATATCCCTTGCGCCCCTCCGTTTTGGCAGGCACCTACTGTGACAACTGCCTCTGGTGACTGGACACGCTTCCACATTTTTTTATATAAATGTGTTTCTCACAACCAAGACAATTTAAGAGGATGAAAACATCTTAGGGGCAGTTTGGGGCTGAGATTCACATATTGATGCCTGCTAATATTAGACATTCATCTAGAAACTGATGAAGTATTATGTATTTATGATATCCCATTGAATATATCATCCAAGTATATTATATAACATATGACAGTGACTATAATAATGAAAAGGAAAAATCATTTAAAAATCTAGTTTAAAACATGCACCATCGCCATTTATGTTATGGTTTCATGTTTTTGCAAAACATTAATGAATTAATAAGAATAAATAGGTAATGAATGATTCATTCATAAATATCTTTTTTTTTTTTTGGGAAGTGACACCACATTAAATTACACAATCTGAACTAACCTTGTCATTAAAACATCAAATTAATTTCTGCTTATTTTACTTTCATTTTGCAGACAATAAAAATATAATATTAATAAACAGTAAAGACGTTTTGCTAAAATACTATTATATTAATATTATTTTTATTATGAACTGTTCCGACACACAGGGTTGCCAGGTTTTCACAACAAAACCAGCCCAATTGCTGCTCAAAATTAGCCCAATAGCGTTTTTGGCGGGGTTCCCCTGGTAAAATTCACATTCCAGGGGCTAAATATGATCTTATTTGGGGTCGCTTCAACCAGCAGACATGAAAAACAACCCGTGGCAACAATGTTAAAGTACCCCAATTCCACGGGAAACCCGCAGTCTTGCCAACACTGGATCCAAATGCAGTATTTTTTTTAGGGTAATCCAGAATCATAAATCAAAAAAAAAAAAAAAAAAAAAAGGTCCAAGACACAAGCAAACAGGGAAATTCAAGACACAGGGAACCAGGATAATGCTCAGAAATGCAGTGTGACACTAAACGAGAGTTCACAGTGAGTGAATAAACACACAGGTATTCAAGTCATTGTATGTATCAATTGCATTTTAATGTGTTTTGAATAAAAAAAATAAAAAATAACACCATGTCAATAACTCATTTATCACTTCTAATTTGTGGTTCACACTCAACAATTCAAACACAATTTCAATCTTTTTTATTAGTATTAACCAAATCACAGCAAGTGCGCTAGAACATAATAACAGCTATGTTGACTCTCTTGAAAAATATATCATTCTCGGTTGAAGTAATTAAGATGTGTTGTTAAAAACTGACTGCAGATATTAACATCTGTCCTTGAATTGCTTTCACAAGGAATTGGTGATCATTGGAGAACTATTATTGAGATAATTCCAACTAGAGCTTGTTTTTCAAATTAAAAATCTTCACATACACAACAGTTTTGATTTCACTGGTGTAATGCCTAAGACTCTGACTGTTCAGTTATTCTTGTGCTTGGTTCTGGATGCAAAGGGGCAGAATGTGAGCGAACTTAAGCTGATTCCTGTGCAGAGAGCAGCTTTTGCCTCAGGCAGAAGAAATGTGTGTGTGTGTGTCTGCGCAGTACTGTGTGTGCCTGAGCCTGCTACAACAAAAATTGAGCTTTCTCATGCCTGGAGAAACTCATTATGTGTGCTGTTTCATGTGAAAGCCAGAGAGTCATGGTCAGATGCAAAAGTAGCCTCAGCAAGGGAAGCTGTGACACTACTGAGAGAAGAAGTAACTTTCAAGTAGACAAAAGTAACACTCCCACTGAAAGAGAAAGAACATTGCTGAATGGATTGAGGTAACATTTTACTAGACTAATATGTTGCTTTAATTTACAAACCCGATTCCAAAAAAGTTGGGACACTGTACAAATTGTGAATAAAAAAGGAATGCAATAATTTACAAATCTCATAAACTTATATTTTATTCACAATAGAATATAGATAACATATCAAATGTTGAAAGTGAGACATTTTGAAATGTCATGCCAAATATTGGCTCATTTTGGATTTCATGAGAGCTACACATTCCAAAAAAGTTGGGACAGGTAGCAATAAGAGGCCGGAAAAGTTAAATGTACATATAAGGAACAGCTGGAGGACCAATTTGCAACTTATTAGGTCAATTGGCAACATGATTGGGTATAAAAAGAGCCTCTCAGAATGGCAGTGTCTCTCAGAAGTCAAGATGGGCAGAGGATCACCAATTCCCCCAATGCTGCGGCGAAAAATAGTGGAGCAATATCAGAAAGGAGTTTCTCAGAGAAAAATTGCAAAGAGTTTGAAGTTATCATCATCTACAGTGCATAATATCATCCAAAGATTCAGAGAATCTGGAACAATCTCTGTGCGTAAGGGTCAAGGCCGGAAAACCATACTGGATGCCTGTGATCTTCGGGCCCTTCATCACATACAGGAATGCTACTGTAATGGAAATCACAACATGGGCTCAGGAATACTTCCAGAAAACATTGCCGGTGAACACAATCCACCGTGCCATTCGCCGTTGCCGGCTAAAACTCTATAGGTCAAAAAAGAAGCCATATCTAAACATGATCCAGAAGCGCAGGCGTTTTCTCTGGGCCAAGGCTCATTTAAAATGGACTGTGGCAAAGTGGAAAACTGTTTTGTGGTCAGACGAATCAAAATTTGAAGTTCTTTTTGGAAAACTGGGACGCCATGTCATCCGGACTAAAGAGGACAAGGACAACCCAAGTTGTTATCAGCGCTCAGTTCAGAAGCCTGCATCTCTGATGGTATGGGGTTGCATGAGTGCGTGTGGCATGGGCAGCTTACACATCTGGAAAGGCACCATCAATGCTGAAAGGTATATCCAAGTTCTAGAACAACATATGCTCCCATCCAGACGTCGTCTCTTTCAGGGAAGACCTTGCATTTTCCAACATGACAATGCCAGACCACATACTGCATCAATTACAACATCATGGCTGCGTAGAAGAAGGATCCGGGTACTGAAATGGCCAGCCTGCAGTCCAGATCTTTCACCCATAGAAAACATTTGGCGCATCATAAAGAGGAAGATGCGACAAAGAAGCCTGCAACTAGAAGCCTGTATTAGACAAGAATGGGACAACATTCCTATTCCTAAACTCGAGCAACTTGTCTCCTCAGTCCCCAGACGTTTGCAGACTGTTATAAAAAGAAGAGGGGATGCCACACAGTGGTAAACATGGCCTTGTCCCAACTTTTTTGAGATGTGTTGATGCCATGAAATTTAAAATCAGCTTATTTTTCCCTTAAAATGATACATTTTCTCAGTTTAAACATTTGATATGTCATCTATGTTGTATTCTGAATAAAATATTGCATTCCTTTTTTATTCACAATTTGTACAGTGTCCCAACTTTTTTGGAATCGGGTTTGTAAATTTGTTTAAAATATATATATTTACTACAAACTATAAAAGCATTTTGCCATGTAGGATGACATGTGTTCATTTTCAAAAGCAAAGCAATTTTATGTTTATGTTTGGTTTGCTGATGCAACAGTGACTGAACTGACAGCTACTGACATGGATGCAGTATCACACAAAGACATCACAAAAACATTTTCAGTCATTGTTGCCATCTGCAGGAGTATTTATCAATACTGATTAAACAGGCTTTATGCTGAATGTCACATGAACAAACAGGAAAACAGGTCTCACTGCATCCTCTTGTCGGAGAAAGTATTAACGGCAATACGAATGAACTGACGACGATATCTATGTACTTTTAAAGAAATCAGCTAATTTAGCTAGCTATTTGTATTGTTGCCATTTTATTTGATTTAATTATCTAAATGTTAGCGAGAAGAAGAAAAATAAAAAACTTAGATATCAATCTGCATATGCGATGGACTGTGCTCATCATTGCTCGCTCCTTTGAAGGTAAATCTTGAGTAAAACGACTCTATATTTTACGAGGCACATACAAAAGATCTGAACCGGAAGCGATGTGACCTGTTTTACAGAATACAGAAGTTAAGTTACGCATAACCCTCAGTTTTTCAGAACCAGAGGGGTCTGAAAACATTGCAACTGCCAAAATAATGTTATAAGTAGCATTTGGCTGGTCATGTGATCTCAACATGGTGGCCACCAACATACCAACATACCTAACCAACATAGACTATATACCTGCATTCTCCAAAAACATACCGTTCATTGCAATTTCCAGCTGAAATGAACACTAAAGACAGTAAAACACCAACAAATTTTATTCCTTTTCACACAAATTATGATTACAGGGGCAGATTATTGATTAATAAAGGCTTATTTTCATGCAGTTCCTTGCAAAATACTATGCTATGGCCTCAAAACACTTTTACTATGGTGCATAATTTGTAAACTAATACATTGTGATGCTTGAATCACATAACCAGCTCCATATCTGGCTTTTCTGCCATAGTAAACTTGCTCGGTAGCTCACCTGGTACAGCATTGCACTTGTGATACAAGCGCTCTGGTAAGAGTCCAAAACACCAGTCACAATAAAAGAGCACAAATAACCTGTAAAAACAAGCTAAAATGGCATGTTTACTTCAACAAGAGCATTTTTATTGCACACTTGCTTTTGTTAACACTGTCAGTTAGGTTTAGGGCAGAGTTTAGTGTAGGTGGTGCATTATTTTCAAGCGCGATAGATCATTAACCTTTTAGCGACACTCACCGAACATTTAATTTCCGAACCGCCACAATACGTGAAACAACCAACATAATAAAAATTTTTTGGCAGATTCACCTTCATATGTTTCAGATAAAACTGAATGCAGATTTAGAGCCACTCACTGGACATTTCACTTCGAATGTGTCACGAAACTTGACAAACAAGATGCAACGTAATATCGTTTTGCAGAAATGTTGCCACAGGCACAGAGCCTGGGTTGAATAAAACAGCTTTTTCTAGATCAATGATATGTCTTAATTTCATGTGAGTGTTTAAAATATATATTTTTTTAAAGCATGATACGGTCATTTCGTCAACAGGCCTACATTATGTTACAATACTTTTCTCTTATTCCAGTTTAATATGCAGAGACAACTATAAGTAAGCCATTAGTAGGTTGGTTTCATTTTTTTTTTTTTTTTCATTCAGTGGTGCAGAAATTACATACTTCACCTTTAAGCTCTGTAAAAATGGTATAAGAGGATGTATTACTCTGGAGTGAAATTAGCAACCATTATATTCAAAATCAAGAGCACAGCATGAACGATCCTTTCAGATCCTCACTCCAGCCATTAGTTAATTGATTGGGTGCAGAGCACTGCTCAATGTGTTCAATGTGTTTAGCTCTTCAATAGAGAATGTTTCTCTTTTAAACTAAGAAACTTCAGGAAAAAAAAAACGGAAAAGAAAAACTTTCAGTCTCTCCGAGCTGCACAAATTACAATTTTGTCATAGTCACATACATGTTTCTTTCTTCATGAATGGAAGAGTTTTGAAGGTTATTCATGCTGCTTTTTTCCACACAATAACAGTAAATGGTGACATTGGGCTGCCAAGCATCATATGGGTGTAATATTTGTACTTTTAATATTCTGAAAGTAAAAATAAAATGTGACTCGTTCATGGATGTGACTTATCTGTTTTGTTTTATTTCTGATGCATATTCAGACGTGACTAATTTTCCAGGTAATAAGGCAGTCCTTAAAGGCATTTAGCCTATTACCTATTGAATTTATTTAAGGTTGATGGGCCATGTTGAAAAGTTAGGAAAGTTTCTCAACTCCATCCCTCCAGTGGCTTGTCTTTCCTTTTTTTACTTGCCTTTGTGCAGTCACTGTATAATTGATTTTGCCGTGTCTTTGCTCCAGGAGACAATTAACAGCAGATTAGGCCTTTTCTCTTAAATAGTGCAACTTCTCCCAAGTCATTATTAAATCCATCACAACAGAAGAGGCGTGCACTCATTAACATGAAAAAATAAGGTTTACGGGAGAAGCTGAACTTGAAAGATTAATGCATGATGAAATCTACACTTTGTAATGTGTTTTATTGCCAGCGGCATTGCTGAATTTCAAATATCAATATTTACCTGGAAATAAAGCAGAAGATTCACACTCGACCTGATATTTAGACATAATGTCTGTGTACAGGCAATGGAATTTCTATTAAATGGTCAAATTATGCTTTTTTAAAAAATCTTTGTTTTGTTTCTTGGGTGTAATAGAATAGTAATCATGCTTTAATGCTTAAAAACACATTATTTTTCACATAAACCACAAAACCACAAAAAAATCACCCTTCAGTCTTACCATAACAGTATATTTTTGCTGCATCATGAAATAACCAGAAATCTGGTTCTGAGTAAAATATGTGTGAATAAATACATTTATTAAGCATTTATAACACGTGAGTTAAAAATGGCTCACTATTTGGCAGGTATTACGTTAAAGTCACCCTTTTTATTCATGCAGTTATAACTCCTTATCAACGACTTGTAATGCATTTGTAAATAAGTTATTAGTCATTAACAAACACCTTTATAAACCCTTTACAAAGGGAACCTTAATGTAAAGTGTTACCGTAACGTCCCTTACATAATTTCGAGTTTTAGCTTCCAAGGCTTCTAAAGCAATTGTTAAAAACAAACAGTTAATAATGTTTTTGGTTTTGTTGTATCAGTTTGAGCCGGAGTCAGATTCTGAAAATGCGGATGATTAATCAGATCGATTGGAACTAAATTTGCAAGTACGACAAGAGTACGACTTGTACTCTCCCAGGTTCAGGAAGGTGTCCTCTGTAAAATGCGCTGCACAGCTCTCACTATGGCCTCTGTTAAGGTGCAAGCGGCAAAAAGCCGTCATCTCGTGGCCGGTCATGTGTTTTGAGTGCGCAAGACCCCATTTCGCGTGCCGATGTGCACGGCATCTTTTGTAACTTTGCACGCGGCTCTGCTTTCAAAGATGCACGACTTCAAGGCGTCTCTGGTCGAACTGATACGTCTGTACCAGACTCTTACCAGCACCCAGTTTGCGCTTGTCCAAATTAGTTGCTTACATTTACAAAATGAGCCTACAATAGCAGAAATAAGCCTTTTTAATAAAATAAAGGTCCATATTTAATAAAAATGTTAAATGAAAATATTTAATGAAATTAGAAAAAAAAATTATGTTGTTTTATTTAGTTCTCCTTGCGCCTGAATGGTCAAATACACGCACACACAGATGTAAAAATGGCCATCGCGTGGAGTATCTCGTGTGAATACAGTCGGTTATGGCTTAAGTGGACGTAAACAGGTTGGTAAAAACTGGATATGCGTCAGTATATTACGTACATGCATTCAGCAGCCCAATTAAATACCTGTCTGTCATTAATGTTAATCAAACAACAAAAGATATTAAAAAAATGTTAAATAAACCTACTGTTTCTGAAAAAAGAGTTTAGGCTATTTAATTTAGCATTGTATTTGTAATTTGCTAATTTGCTTCTTTGTTCTTTTTATATAGCCTAACAAAAATAACTTATACAGTTATAACATTTATCATATTATGGTCATACTATCCATCCCTTGCCCACCCGCACATACCAGCTGATATACAGGCCTAGTCTTGATTTAGGTGGTCAGTCTGCATTTAAAAGTTTGAAAGGGTTTTAAATCTAGCTAATCAAGTAAAATGACTCAAAAATCAAGTAAGTTTAGCAAGCCAAAGTCAACTTTAATCATATAAAATGTAATCTCCCAACAGCAAAATTATGGCCAGTGAAAATGCTGAGTGGCTAGTAACTTTGGAAAACCACTAGCCACAGTGGCTGGTGAGCAAAAAAGTTAATGTCAAGGCCTGTATATATATATATATATATTGTTATAATGTCACAAGTAAAAATCTCAAGGTTTACTGGGTTTTACACGATTCTTTGATTCTTTTGTAGTGTGGATTTGGTGAAGTGTAGCCTACTAAAAAAATCATCGTCACGTGTGTCCTCCAAATTGACAGACAATCAGTTTATATGTAAAACAATTCTCGCGTCCCGGACAGAGATGAGCAGAGATGATAGGACTATAATACGATCAGGGGTTGTTTTTGAGCATTTTGGTACCTTTTATATAACAAGAGTAAATACAAAAAAAAAAAAAAAATAGACACACAAAACAACAACACTGTTAAATTACTTGTTTGCAGCACTACTGTAGAAAGCCTCTCCTGATGAAAGAGTCCTGCAAGGTACAAGTTTTGCTTCTTCTCACCACTGTTTCCTGATGGTTTAGGCTGGCCACACACATTTGAAGACTTTAAGCCTGATTTTGAGCCCGATTCGGGGCTTATCGCAAAAGATTTCTTGTCCAAAAAATCCTCTATTGTGTGGTGTCATTACAATTATTTAAACATGTTTGATATTTACAACTCTTGATCGGGCTGCCTCTGGCATGATACCAGCGATAGCCAATGAGAGTGAGCAAGTGTCACCTACCGGATGTTGCGTACTTCTTTAGCTGAAACTTGGCAGCCACAAACATGCCACGAAAGTGAAGTATTGAGAAAGAAGATTACCCATATTCCTTTTTTTTCTATTTTGTTTGTCACTGTAAAGCAGAACGCGTGGCAGGAGACAACGTCGATCATCCTCTATTTGTTTTTCTTCTCAAGTCACGTTTGATCTCGCGAGTCTCCGTGAGATCTCGTGCGAAATCGTTCCTGCAATCAACAGGTGTGTGGTGTCGCAGTCCAGTCGAATCATCTAGTGTATGCGTTCAGAGGATTATAATGCAAAAAAATCGGTTAAAATATTATGTCTGTGGTCTCTCGCAGTTTTAAAATCTTCTAGTGTGTCCCAGGCCTTATTGGACAATTACTCCGAGTCGCCCCCTGTTGTTTTAAATAATAGTACAACAGTGAGTGCATCAAGTATAAACGCCTTGTCTGTTTGGGGAGGTATGTGCGCAGTACAAAGCCAGGCGAAAGTATAAACAAGGCTTGAACCTCACTCCCATCCAGGTCACGGCACCAATGTAACCCCTCCGGTTCTACTCGCCCTGCTCAGAGCGGGATTCAAACCGGTGCTTCCAGCATGTGAGGCACGTGCACTAACAAGGACACTAAAGACCTCGAATCAGTCGCTAGCGCACCTCGAGGTCAGGGGAGTGAGGTTTACCTGCACAGCACTCACTCTCAGGCCACCGTTACATGTACACAAACAAACTTTTGGTTTGTGCTGTTCAGGAACAGTGTTATTAATAAATCTTAATCACTGATTCCTAATTTCATACACTTTTGGAGGGCCAAACAAAGGAAACGCAAAGCGTTGCGCTCTTTCTTTGCATATGCCTTTGGGTGGACATTATGCTAATATGACACTTTGTGATGTAGACGTTTGCAGAAGTAATATCTGGACTTCAAGGCGTTTAGGCAGCAGTGTTTTCTGTTGGGTAGAATACATATTTTGTGGGAGACTATGAGCTTTGCTGATCTTATACATGCACAAACAGATACATTGCACACTAAATAACATTAAAAAGTATCATTTATCCCCTTTAAATTGAATGAATAGTTTTTACCTAACGACATCGCAGATTTCTCCAAATGCTCTTCCAGCTGCCCGCAAAATACCCCCACACTCAATCACCGGCATGTCATACTTCAAGATGAGCCTAATGCCAAGGTTGTTTCTATTCTTGTGCTTTGATACCACAGACAGACAGGAAGAGTGGGAGGCCGAAGATCTCCATTGGGATTTCCGACTGTCTTCAGCGATATAGACAGTACAGGAGAGCAAGGCCAACAATGCCAATCAAATCCTCGAATACTACAATACTGCCAGAGGCATTTCAGAGAAAGCACAAACAGAAAAGGAACAACGGAACAACGTATGAAACGAAAATGCAACATAATTTGGTATGATTATATGGGGTTAATAGTCATTTTTTATTTCATAACCTCCTCTTGTACCACCACTTCTTCCACACTTCTGAATGATATGATTAGCACTTCAAACGGACTCGGCATCTGCTGCGGTTCTTCTTTAGGGCATCATCAGAGACTAACCCTTAATATCTGATATTTGGGTCAGTCCAGTGTTTTTCTCAGCAGTGGAAGGCGGCATGACAGATTTTGGAGACAGATGAGAGGATAGTTGACATCTTGGCTGAGATTGCCATTTTGATGGACAGCACTGTAAATTGTGGGGTGTTTTCACAGATGCTGGTCATCTTTTTGGTCATGGCCCAAGGCACTGGAACGGGTTCTTTTTTATAGTAACTCAGTTCACATTCACAAATGTATAAATGTAAAATGTGTAATTCTGCTTCAAAATTTGGGTGAGATGAGCCACATTCAAATCTGTTGAAAAATAGCAAATGTTTTAAAAAATGTTTAAAAATGAGTTGAGATGTTTATCACAGACCTTTTACTCATTTTACACACACACTGAAAATAATTATAACCTAGATTTTAGGACTACAATTTGAATTGCTAAAACTACGGTACCTCAGGGCATCCAATAATAATTGTTTGATGTTAAACTTTTTTTATTATGAAACAAAATTGTGTTAAACAAAACTGCAACATTATGTTCACCCCAATCAAAGCCTAAAGTTAAGTTTGTTAAAAAGTTTGCAGTATGAGCATCATAACAAAATATGGAAATATATTATTATGGTACTTTTTACTATAGGCTACACTGTAAAAAAAGAACTGTTGGTTTAACTTAAAAAAGTAAGTTACCTGGTTGCCTGAAAATGTCGAGTTCATTGACATTAAAAATTTGAGTTAATACAATGAAGGCGATTGATTTAATCAACAGAAACTCAAAATATTATGTTATCTGAACCACATTAATTATCTAAGTTTATTTGACAAAAGAAAAAATGTTGTGATAACAAATCATGAAAATCATTTTTTACAGTGTAGATTTTATACATATGGGGACCTGTTCAGTCTTTCTATCCACCAAAGGGGTCTGAAAAAAGGTTCCCTGAATTTAGCTATTTATTGAATATTGTCGTCTTTTATCAAATTCCTGTATCTATAATTTTATAAACACAAAATGCCATTCAAGACTGTTTGTTACAGTGATTTTACCACAGGACCTTATGCTTTTTTTTTTACATTTTCAACTTTCTTTAGTGTGTAATGTTGCGGCAAATTTGCAAAGCGCAAAGCACAAAGTCACTCCAAAGGGAGTTATTCTCTATATCAGTAAACACTGTTACTGAACTCCCTGAAACACCTCGATTGTAGTCTTGGAGCGCTACTGACAGACTGGAAACAGAAGTGCTGCAACCAAGTACAATATGTGAACATAACGTGTTTTTTGAACAATCAAGCATGAAAACCTATTCTTGTAGAGCCCAAAAAACAAAATCTAGACTTTGTAAAAGGGCATAATATGGCCTCCATAAGAATTAATGTATGTGTTGCTTTGGGCCTGACACTTCTTACCTATGGGGAAATAACTGTAACGCCAGATCATTGCTTTATTTGAGAATAAATCAAATTTCTTTTTTGATGCACTGTTTCTTTGTTTAGAATGACAATTATATTTTATTCAGCATGACATAACTGGCTTTGCTAGCTATATTTTTAATCCATTATACAGTGTTTCCAAAATCTGTAAGAGGGGGAAAGAGGGACAATGGAAGATATTGCAGAGGGAGCAAGAGGCCAAGAGGACCCTGTGGCTGTATAATACGCATTAATATTGCATACATAAATATTGTATATGTGTGTATTTGTGTGCCATGCGATGTGTGGGAGAATGCGCTGTTGGCTTGCATGGAAATGTGAACTGAAACAATGAGCCTAGGCGGAGATGTGTTTGGAGAAAGCCCAATTACTGCTGCAGCTTCCAAAGGAAGGCCGTGTGCTCAGAAGAAGCATATATAAGACTTACATCACACATAGAACAATGTGGATGTATTAGTCCACCCACATGTTGCCAGAGTGTTTTTGTGCATGTGTCTGACTGTTAGGCGGTTGAAAGTTATTAACACAAACATTTACAGTGCACTGTAACAAAAAAAAAGGCAAAACTGAAAAGGTAGGCCTACTAGTAATTTTCTGCTAGGACATTATCCTTTAAGTTCATTGATATTTTAACTTTGAAGGGTTAGTTCACCCAAAAATGAAAATTTCTGACATTAATTATTCAAGGCACTTGCGTCGCTTTGTAAAATTGAGTTTAAACCTCTAGAGTCACATGGATTACTTTTATGATGTCTTTACTACCTTTTTGTAGCTTGCTGTCAATGGAGGGACAGAAAGCTCTCAGATTTCATTAAAAAACATCTTCATTTGTGTTCTGAAGATAAAACGAAAGTCTTACGGGTTTGGAATGACATTTATGGGTGAACTAACCCTTTAAAACACAAGACAACGCAATGCATAATTCAAAATATGGGCAAAACACGTGAAAAATCAAACAGAAAATTCCTTCATATTAACACAGAACACTGGCCCTATTTTTATGGATTTTTTTTAGTGATGTACACACAAAATATCAAACCAGCTGGAATTTATTTTAAAGAAACACAGCACAAGCACAATTTTCAAGCAAAACATTAAAAAATATGAAATATGATCAAATGTGATGAAGCACCTGTGTTTACTTTGCAAGGACACCTGAGTAAACTGACTTCAATAAAAAATAACCAAAAATCACATTGAGAACAGATAATCACTGCAAAAATGGCTCAGAAAGTAGTTCTAAGAAAAGGTCTAGATTCATTTGTTTGCGAATACACTATGGTTTGACACTTTGTTATCTAATTAAATGAAATTCATACATTGCATGCATGTCTTAATTTTGGGCCATTGTACGGCATTGATTAGGATTTCTAAAGGGAATTTTGCCCTGGCATACGTAGGGTTTTACAAATCTGAAAACTTTTGAGCATAAGCAAAATCGGACTTTTGTGCATACGCACACTTTAAGGATGAAATCTATGCAAAGTTTTATACATGAGGCCCCGGGTCTTTCAGCAGGTCAGCCTGGTACGCCTGCAAGATAGCCATCGTATGCAATGACGCACCAGCCTGGCCCGCTGCCTCCTGAATGACGTGCATCCCTTATATTGGCACAGAGCTGCAATATGCACATTCAACTACTGTAGTCTTCATCTGTGGCCTTCTCTTTGTTCCAGTGATATCACAAAATAAAATGTAAACAATGCACCCCTGCTCCTGATATACATTACATACATCAGCATTTTTTGTTTATTAAAAAACGTCTCGGGTTACAACTGTAACCCTTGTTCCCTGAGAAAGGAACGAGACGCTGCAGCGAATGACAACACTTTGGGGAATGCCTTCAGCGTGACAGTGTCTGAAGCACATGTGCAACTAGTCCAATCCTGATTGGTGCTGCGTCACTTTGTGACATGTGACGGCATAACGCGGAATCTAAAAGGGAAGCCAGCAACACAGTAACGTCAGCGTTGATAGGCTGAAGCAAGCCGCTCCCAGGCATGCACAGCGTCTCGTTCCCTTCTCGCTGTCACGCTGAAGGTGTTCCCCAAAGTGTCGTCATACGACGCAGTGCGAGTTCTCTCAAAAGGGAACCATTATATTACATGCATGGGGTTTGAACCAGGGACCCCTCATACTCAAGAGTGTAAAAAAGGCCTAGTTTCATGAATGACTGATGCATATTTAACTGATGCATTTTCAAGCCTGTTAAATTGATAAACTTTACAGTCTATTACCCTGTTCAGTTTTTTAGCTTATTGTATTGTTGACTTATAAAGGAAGATTGTATGCTCTTCCTTTATACAAGGAAGAGCATGTATATTATTATAGGACTTGTTGGGACTTAATTGAGGACTTGCTGACAGGATTCTCTTTCTTTCTTTCTTTCTTTCTTTCTTTCTTTCTTTCTTTCTTTTTTTAAATACTACTTTTTTTCAGAAAGGACACATTAAACTGATCAAAAGTGACTATATTATTACACTATTTCATATACGTTGTTCTTTTGAACTTTTCATAAAATAATATGAAAAAAATGTATCAGTTTCAACAAAAAAAAAAATGTTTTTTGAGCTCAAATCATCATATTAGAATGATTTCTGAAGGATCATGTGACACTGGAGACTGGAGTAATGATGCTGAAAATTCAGGTTTAATCACAGGAATAAATTACATTTATAAAATATATTCGGCAAATATTTTCAAAGAGAAAACAGTTATTTAAAATTGCAATAATATTTCAAAATATTACAATTTTAACTGTGTTTTTGATCAAATAAATGCAGCCTTGATGAGCATAAGAGCCTTCTTACAAAAACATTAAAAAATCCTACCGATCCAACAGTGGCAGATATAGCAGAATAAAATAAAATAAAATAAAATAAAATAAAAATAAAATAAAATAAAATAAAATAAAATAAAATAAAATAAAATAAAATAATGCGATTAATGTAATTTTTAATTGTAATGTCAGTATTTTATGTTATAATAAAAAAAATATTATTTACAGGTAGAGGGGAGTTTGCAAATACTTTTTGTGGTAAATTGAGTTGCTATCTCTATTTATTATGAGCTGTTAACTAGACATACACAAATATCAACACTCAAATCGATACAAAACAAATTTTAGATTAAAAACTCTGAAAAACTAACCAAGCAGGTAACTAAAAGAGAGCACTAACAACAGTAACAGGTGGTGCAACAAATGAAAATAGCCAGCAATATATTGTAAATTCAAACATTTTTGACAGCTGTGGTTATCAGAGAGAATAATCCTAAGCTGAGACGCATCCGGGGGCACTGCAACCTCTCCCAGAGTCCCATGGAATCACAGGCAAGAGGATGATAAGAACTGCAATGCAGGGGCTAATATCATCAGGGAGCAATTGAGCTGATTCACACTGAGCCCTACCAGCATGGAAACACACAGGGAACACGCTTTCCTCTCGCCCATTCTCACTCTGTTAATATTACAGAGGCGCAGCACTGGTATGCCAATGCCCAGATTTAATTTCAGTGATTATAGTTCATTGTGAGGCGGGCCAGGTCCAGCTTGATGGGCACTTGCATAGCTGGCCTGCAAATTAAGATTCACTCGAACAAAACACACTAGAGCGCTATGTTAAGCACTAGCTGGGGAGGTTAATTCTGCAGTGCTCCAATCACCCTCCGATTAGCATGATCATGTTACACCTATGATAAGAGCAGACAAATGCTTCCTGATACATTTCTCATTTTATTCTCCAATTACCCTCCGAGACCTCAATTCTGTTTGAGATGTGTGATGTAGATGAAGCCTGATTTTGACTTTCTAAATCCAAGGCTCATCGTTGTTATGTGGCTATGAGGATAATCTTGAAATATTGCAGTATGTGTGCAGTGTCCTAGAGGCTAGCAATAGCAAGCTAGCTTTGAAAGCACAAGATCCCACCTTCCCTTCAGAGCTCTCCAAAGCCACGCCTCCTCCAAAACACATGAGCGCGTACAGCCAGAGCAGAGTCTGCGAAGCATCACGAGAGATGCCGATTAATTAAAGTGCCCCATGATGCTTTTTCGAATATTCCCTTTCATGCAATGTGTAATGTGACTGTCTGTGAATGTAAATGATCTGCAAAGTTGTGAAGCTGAAAGTTATTGTCTCTCAAACGAAAGAATCGACTCTGAACAGCCTAAACGAATCGTTAGGAATTCAAATCCCACTTCCGTGCAGGCTACACGTCACTGGGTAACACATTTGCCTAATGGCCTCCTATGGTCTTCATTGGCGCCGTAGCTGGTTTGTGTTGTATACATGTCGAGAAGACGCTCTTTTCTGCTCTGCAATAGCAAATTCTCTTTGTAAACACTTCCAAATTATGAGGATGTGAAGAGTCAGTGGCTAAAATGACCACAGCAGAATAACATTTTCATGATCGCTTCTCAAATCTCCATGAGGTTTAAATGGGATTTACAAAACGCTTATCCATTAAAGATGGGACAGTACCGACTTTATTTGGACCAACTTGCTCCTCAGAATCATAGCCTGTAAGTATGATTAATTATTGATGTATATATTTTCTACTGAGTGTTCAAAATCCGTAGTTTTGTGTTTTATATTGTGTAGATCTCTGGCTAACCGGCTAACTCACGTTATTACTGTTTTACTGAAATACTTCTGCAAATCATCTGTCGCTCACTATTAGTCCATTAATGCAGATTTGTCTGTCATTCTTACAACTCAGAGTAATGATAAAAGATGGAGCAAGATTTGTTTTACAAACTTTAATGTTACATCAGTCATTCACGTTAGTGCTCGGCTAATGTTAGCACTATTATTGATACAGTTCCCACATGTGCACCGCAATAAATTAGAAATATACACATGGGTTTGATGGACATACACTTGTTAATGCTGATGGTGAGGAATTACAATTGCAACTTCCCATGATGAAACTGAGTCAAACTGAGTAGCATATCACTGAGAAACGTCCTGCTCAAGTCGTCCTTGCGATGGAGGTTCGGGTTAAATAACTAGTTCTTCCAATATTTCATCATCGGACTCGCGGTCGGATTGATATGGTAAAATCAGCGCCATAATTACTGTCTTTAGTGTGTACAATCGCTGAGCTCTGGAAGCCTCCAGACCGGAACTGAAGTTCTGTTATGGTGATGGGAGTTTCGCTTCCAACAATTGCTGTAAAATTGCTGTAAAACCAGCCTAAGCTGGTCAGGCTGGTTTTAGCTGGTCATGGTTTTGGTTAGCTAGGAGACTGGGAGGCTGGGAGACCAGCTTAAACCAGCTGAACACCAGCTAACCCAGGCTGGGAGACCAGCTTGACCAGCTAAGCCAGGCTGGGTGACCAGCTAAAACCAGCTACTTCCAGCTTAAACCACCTAAGACCAGCCAACCAGCTTAGGCTGGTTTTAGCTGGATTTTTCAGCAGGGCAGGCTCGCGAAAAGGAGGGGTTTAGAGAGACTGAAGCATCGGACGAGTCGTTTGAGAATCATTGAAAAATGTGGTGATGTGCAATGTATATTATGAGAAAATGAAAGCGTTTTTTGACCTTTGATGCATGTAAACATGTTGTAGGAGACCTACAAAACAAAATTAGGAACCTTTCAAATAGCATAAACGGGGCACTTTAATGTTAAATTATCCCTACACCTAATTGTAAACCTACCTTGGGGGGTTCTTTTATTCAAAAAAGGAGCAATTCGGTCTGAAGAGCATTTCCTATAGCTAGGCAGGACGCACCTTCAGTGCACAAGATAAACTCAGCTGATTGAGGAAATGATGCCGAAAAGTCCTCCGCTGTCAGTTTGAGGTGAGGACTTCTGAATTACTGAGGGAAAGTAAGATTAATGTGCCACTCAAGTTTAAATGTCTTATCTCTCTAGAGCACATTTGGCGAGACTGTCCACTCAGACCTAAACTTGTAATATGTTTTTTTAATTAGTACCTGATGATGATAATGAGGCTTGACAAGAGTACCTCTAAAATAACAATGATTAATGAGATGGAATCAGGTCTGTAGAAAACAAATATAGGAGCAGGTTTCCTTTACAAAGTTCAGTAATGTTCGGTGCTGAATGGCCTGTGTGGCTGAGCTGAGATGCTGACTCTAGCTTGCACCCTACATATGAATATAAAGATGAATCACTTTCCCATGACTTGTATATTTAGATTCAGGGTTAATCTTCCATTGACACTTTTAATAATTCTGTATTCATCCTGAGTCTGTCTTCTCTAAACCACACAGATGTCTTCAGCAGCTCATTCTCTGACAGTGTTGAACAAATAATCACAGAGATATATGTTTTTCTCCTCTGCACTTCATTAACGTATTCTCATTGTAATGAGAGTAGATGCTTTAACAACTAAGGAAACCTCTGTGCCTGTGATTTAGCTCTGTCATAACATTCATAACTCAGCTTTGACAGGGTGAAAAATGTCAGCTTCGCCATTATGCTGATTGGCGGTAGGGTCTACATTTTTAAAATTATTATATGTGATTTCTCTCTCAGTTTGAGATAAATTGGGGTAGTCAAACTAAAGGATGGCCTATCATTCTTATGGACAGGGAGGAATACAAGATATCAAAGGATAGCTAATGCATACTGCTTTACATTTAAAGCCCCGAACGCTCCATTATTTAGTATTTTGAAGTACTGCAGAACAGGAGGGAAATAATTTATATGGTTCACTTACATAATCAACAATGGAATGCAAATGAAGGCACAAGGATATATTTAAAAAAATACTTGATGAACACTGCAAAAAAGTCATAAATAAAGACTGGTTATATTAAGGGTTTCACTGGTTTCATATAATAAATTCTCATTACTAAGGGAAATTACAATGGAGGCAAGTACATACTTTGAGTTTGTAGCAGTCAGCAAAAGTAAACTCATATCTATTAATTCTCTAAGCATCAATTCCTATAAGTAAACTTATATGTAATAAGAAGTTTTAGCAGGTTAGCTGAAGAGTTCTAGCGTGAACTTATATTTTAGCATACACTGTAAAACCTAACACTCAAAATAATGAATTGGTTTGAGTGAGGCAAACTTAAATTAAACAAATTAGTTCAAAAAAATGTTATGAGTATTTAGAAATTTCTTTTTCTTTTGATTTCCTGAAACTGACTCATTTGAAGTAATCTGAATTGTTTCTTTGTTTTGAGTTTAATGAACTTGTTTCTTTTAATTTAGAAGAACTTAAATTTAACTGAAACTGGTCTGGGGATTTAAATTTCCCAGCTTGCTTTGCCATGGCAATAAAAGGGGAGAGTAAATGCACATATTAAGTGTTATATAATGTTTTTTTTTTCTTTTTTTTTTTTGTGCAAAATTAATGTTAAGTGGGAGATTTAGTTGAGTTTTATGTTTTAAGATGCTAATTTAGAAGAATTTCTGTTATGTTGGGTTTTTTGGGGGGGTTACCATCAAGTGGAGCATGAACTTAGTTTGAGAAAAGGTATATATAAAATGGTCTATATTGCTTACTCATTCAGCAATTGCTTTGTTAATCAAAACACAGTGTTGCCAATGGATTTCAGTTGAAAGTAGCTAAAACTGGTCACTAAATGTCGCTAGATGACGTTATACTGGCGAGTCCACTGATCTATATTAATATAAATATAGATCAGTAGGCAAGTCACGGAATCTAGATAAGGTTTGTCCAAGAAGTTGCTAGATTTGTTGCTAGGCTTTTTGAAAAAAGTCTCAAAAGGGGCGGGGAAGTTGCTAAATCTAGCGACAAAATCGCTTAATTGGCAGCACTGTCAAAACATTGTGTTATCAATTTGCATAATAGCATTTACTGAACTAGCTAGTTAGTTAAGTTTCAACTACTAAAATATTAAAAGTGAGAACTTGAGATACATGATAAAAGTTAAATATTTTTGTCATGACAACTCTCGGAGTGTTTGGCATGGTAATGGATATGACAATGTTGGTCTTGGCAGAATAGATCTGCTACACTGCTGTTGCTGTTATTGCTGCTGCTGCAGAGCAAGTACGGGACATGCTACTGCCAATACATATTAGATACGCTGCTGTGAGCAAGTAAGACATACTGCTGCTGTATAATATAGCATGCATGAATTACCCATAGCAGATCTATACAGGTGGAGCTGGGGAAGTGGAGGGTTTCTGAAAGCGCGCTGCAACTGATACAGCAAATGCTGACCAAGTATTTGAAGGTTGAGCAGCGAGCTCATTGGCTACTGATCCAGCAGGAACCAATCAGCTGTGCCCTATAGAGAATGATGTGATTGCAAGAACCTATCAGCCTGCGCCATCTAGAGTTTCATGACAGAACTTTGTATGAGTTAGCTTACTTAAATATTTCAAGTTAAGAGTAATTAACATGTATGAGTACAAAATAAAAATCTGACAGTTAAGCTTAAACTTTAAATTTCTTTAATTTAAAATTTTTGATGTAACTAATTACCTGATTATGCTGGTTTACAGCGCATCTATATCAAGGTAATGACACAATCTGAGTAACCATGGGAACATGTGCATATTCCCTTTTTGATGACAGGCATCTTTAAATGACAATTTCTAAAGACAAAGCTCCCATTCATGCAGATTAAAGACATTATGGGTCAATTTATAAAGAAAAAAAAATCCTTCAAAATCATAGAAATAGAAATTATATTTATGTTTTGTATGACCATTAAGAACTTTTTACATTTTGACATTAAATGTATCCACCATAAATTCTCATTCCATTAAATTCTCATTGTTACTTATAATTCTTATTATTCTGAAAAGCAGTTCTCATTAAGTTAACATTAGTATAAAACAGTCATTTTACTGTATTACAGTAAAAATGCAATACAGTGATTTTATATTTAATCAGATAAATTAAAAACAGTACAATACTGCCATGATGTATAAATATTTATCATTTAAACAATAAATCATTATTTTTGGCATTAAAGTAATGAGAAAGAGATTTATTTATTTACATGAATTCTTTTGGATTACAAATAATTTGACAATTTTGTAATGCAATATTCCTTTTTTGTCTTTGGTTTTTAGTAAAATATGATCTGGACACGTTTCATGAGGTTCACCCTTATACAATAGTTAAGAGCACAGAGCTGTCAACACTGACAGTAATTGCGATGTTTTCCACTGAGTATATTTTTACATGCTTAGGGCTGGAGTCTCAGGTGCATTTGACTGCTCTACAAAACACATCCCCTCCTCCAGCAGCACCTGTAACATACCTGCCGCATGGAAAAAACAAAGAGAGCCTCTGTTCTGCCCCCACGGCTTTGGATTCCACTGGGAATCATGTCCATTCTCAGCTCAGATTATACCTTGATTCTCTCCATATGCTAACCTGAACCCTCCTATTCCCCATTGTCATATTGCACTTACTTTGTGCCAGGAATAACTCATCATGTTATGTTTTGTTTTTTTTACTACTGCTGTATCAGGAGCAGGGCTGTGTGTGTGTGTGTGTGTGTGTGGTTGGTTGGTTGTGTTTGATTATGGACATCCACAGTTTTATTGCCCTCATCCCCAAAGAGAGATACCTGAATAATAGATATGGGCAAGGGCAGGAAAACTGTCATCTACTCGCAGGGGAGAAACAACAGCACTTCATCCAGATTATTGCATCTGTTTCCTTCTGCAGAAACGAGAAGCCAGCAGCACACATGAATCCTGAAAGCAAAACCCACACATCCTCTGACAAATGTAAGTATACTGGACTTCCCATGAGTTCAAAATATAAATACTTAATAATATCCACCTACCATAACCCCCCACCCCACACACACACACACACACACACACACACACACACACACACACACACACACACACACACACACACACACACACACTACCTCTAGAAAATTCACATCTATGGTTTATCTCGACTCATCTCCTGAGAGTATGACTTGCGTCAGGGCGTAAACGCACCTCTCAACACATCCATGCGCCCTTTTGACCTGCACATGAAAGGTGTGGCATATAACACTGTGAAAGGATAATTATAAAAGTTTGCTAGGTGGATTTTAGAACTGAAAAACAACAACAACAACAACAACAAACAAACAAACAAAACAAAACAATCTTTTCTCAACTGATACATCACATAAAGAAAAAAAGACTTGTTGAATGTAGGTTGACGAAACTATCTTGGGATGTTCTTGATGAATTTAAGGGTGACAATTTCTACACCACTTGCATCCATCCATCCATCCATCCATCCATCCATCCATCCATCCATCCATCCATCTATCTATCTATCTATCTATCTATCTATCTATCTATCTATCTATCTATCTATCTATCTATCATCACCTTTTAAGGACACTTCCATCCATCCATCCATCCATCCATCTCTATCTATCTATCTATCTATCTATCTATCTATCTATCTATCTATCTATCTATCTATCTATCTATCTATCTATCTATCTATCTATCTATCTATCTATCTATCTATCTATCTATCACCTTTTAAGGACACTTCCATCCATATCTATCTATCTATCTATCTATCTATCTATCTATCTATCTATCTATCTATCTATCTATCTATCTATCTATCTATCTATCTATCTATCTATCTATCTATCACCTTTTAAGGACACTTCCATCCATCCATCCATCTCTATCTATCTATCTATCTATCTATCTATCTATCTATCTATCTATCTATCTATCTATCTATCTATCTATCTATCTATCTATCTATCTATCTATCTATCTATCACCTTTTAAGGACACTTCTATCTATCTATCTATCTATCTATCTATCTATCTATCTATCTATCTATCTATCTATCTATCTATCACCTTTTAAGGACACTTCTATCTATCTATCTATCTATCTATCTATCTATCTATCTATCTATCTATCTATCATCTCCTTTTAAGGACACTTCTATCTATCTATCTATCTATCTATCTATCTATCACCTTTTAAGGACACTTCTATCTATCTATCTATCTATCTATCTATCTATCTATCTATCTATCTATCTATCTATCTATCTATCTATCTATCTATCACCTTTTAAGGACACTTCCATCCATCCATCCATCCATCCATCCATCTATCTATCTATCTATCTATCTATCTATCTATCTATCTATCTATCTATCTATCTATCTATCTATCTATCTATCTATCTATCACCTTTTAAGGACACTTCCATCTATCTATCTATCTATCTATCTATCTATCTATCTATCTATCTATCTATCTATCTATCTATCTATCTATCTATCTATCTATCACCTTTTAAGGACACTTCTATCTATCTATCTATCTATCTATCTATCTATCTATCTATCTATCTATCTATCTATCTATCTATCTATCATCTCCTTTTAAGGACACTTCTATCTATCTATCTATCTATCTATCTATCTATCTATCTATCTATCTATCTATCTATCACCTTTTAAGGACACTTCTATCTATCTATCTATCTATCTATCTATCTATCTATCTATCTATCTATCTATCTATCTATCTATCACCTTTTAAGGACACTTCCATCCATCCATCCATCCATCCATCCATCCATCCATCCATCCATCCATCCATCCATCCATCCATCTCTATCTATCTATCTATCTATCTATCTATCTATCTATCTATCTATCTATCATCTCCTTTTAAGGACACTTCTATCTATCTATCTATCTATCTATCTATCTATCTATCTATCACCTTTTAAGGACACTTCTATCTATCTATCTATCTATCTATCTATCTATCTATCTATCTATCTATCTATCACCTTTTAAGGACACATCTATCTATCTATCTATCTATCTATCTATCTATCTATCTATCTATCTATCTATCTATCTATCACCTTTTAAGGACACTTCTATCTATCTATCTATCTATCTATCTATCTATCTATCTATCTATCTATCTATCTATCTATCTATCTATCTATCTATCTATCTATCTATCTATCTATCTATCTATATCTAGGGGTGCTCAACTGGAATAGAAGACATTATTTTAACGTCAAAAAATAAGTCCTACAAATGGTCTGGTAATCATTGGTTTAGTCTCGAAAGGTGAGCGGCAAACAGGGTCAAAGTTGAAATCATCTGAACACATTCACCTGTAAACAATACTGTCCCGGAGTAATGCTAATAGAATTAAATAATAGAATCTCAGAAATAGTTCTGCAGTGCAAAAATAAGCATTGGTTCCTCGCATTCAGTGGCTTTGAAAGAGTAGGTAACATAATTGCTTTTTCTGACATTCAAAAATACTTTGATCATCTTTGGATAGGAGAAGGACACACTGAGTCAGGACACTGCCATCTGAATTCCTGAGTGGAATATTGATCTGAGTGACTCCTACTGAACCATTAGATAAGAGGAGACGTGTTGACATTGTGCTTTGCTGCCATGTGTTTACAATGAATGTGAAGATCACAATTTTTCAGAGAATATTTTTGGCAGGCCGCCTTTGCAAGCACAAATACGCAACAGCTGACGTTCTTGATTTATGGCTTCCATGCGTGGTTTTGTCTATCATTTGATATGCACTGTTAAGTTGTAAACCTTTGAGTTGTATTTTAACTATATGCATGAAGTAGTTGCAAAAGCAAATATTTCCCAGACTTTTGTGGTAGTGTGAGGGTGGTAAAAGTGGATGTGCATGTATATTTAATGGCAAACATCCCTCTGGCCCAGCAGGACTGTAGATGCTAATGAGGACTGGCAAGTTGAGAACAGAAAGTGCCACTCGTCTCTTCCCTTGATACACAGCAGAGAGAGAGAAAGAACGAGAGAGTTTAAAGAAAACATCTATGCCATCGATGCACACAACTCCCGCTACAGGGAGGATCCAGACATCATTTGAGAATAAAATCTTTGACACGTGAACTGCAAAGCTGTTTACCACCATGTAGGGAACAACAGTATCAACAGAGTTTTTAAAAGGGATTGTTAATCTCAAAATGAAAAATTTGCTTGGTATCTGGCTTTGTTTCAAACCATATAACTTTCTTTTTTTCTTTGGAAAATGTCCAAACTGCTCCTTTCCACATAAAAGCATACTGTACAGTGACTGGTGCTGCATTCATATTCAAATGTGGCATATCAAAACACATCATGCCATTGATATAAATGATGCCAAAGCCATTGTTCTTGTATTGTGAAAGGTCATGATGTGCCAAAATGGGAAAATTGCAAATCAGATTTGAGAGTAACAGCAGAAGGCAAGATTTTTAAGGAATCATAACTTACATTTTTGTGTGTTCAGTCTAAAAAAATATGTCAGAAATACAGATCCTTTAAGTCCTGTAAGTTGCGAGGTGGAGCCTCCATGGATCGGACTTGTTTGTTCAGCACATCCCACAGATACTCGATTGGATTGAGATCTGGGGAATTTGGAGGCCAATTCAACACCTCAAACTCGTTGTTGTGCTCCTCAAACCATTCCTGAACCATTTTTGCTTTGTGGCAGGGCGCATTATCCTGCTGAAAGAGGCCAAAGCCACCAGGGATTACCGTTTCCATGAAAGGGTGTACATGGTCTGCAACAATGCTTAGGTAGGTGGTACGTGTCAAAGTAACATCCACATGGATGGCAGGACCCAAGGTTTCCCAGCAGGACATTGCTCAAAGCATCACACTGCCTCCGCTGGCTTGCCTTCTTCCCATAGTGCATCCTGGTGCCATGTGTTCTCCAGGTAAGCGACGCACACGCACCCGTCCATCCACGTGATGTAAAAGAAAACGTGATTCATCAGACCAGGCCACCTTCTTTCATTGCTCCATGGTCCAGTTCTGATGCTCACGTGCCCACTGTTGGCTCTTTCGGCGGTGGACAGGGGTCAGCATGGGCACCCTGACTGGTCTGCAGCTATGCAGCCCCATACGCAACAAACTGATGCACTGTGTATTCTGACACCTTTCTATCAGAACCAGCATTAACTTCTTGAGCAATTTGAGCTACAGTAGCTCGTCTGTTGGATCGGACCACATGTGCATCAATGAGCCTTGGCCGCCCATGACCCTGTCGCCGGTTCTCCACTGTTCCTTCCTTGGACCACTTTTGATAGAGACTGACCACTGCAGACCGGGAACACCCCACAAGAGCTGCAGTTTTGGAGATGCTCTGACCCAGTTGTCTAGCCATCACAATTTGGCCCTTGTCAAACTCGCTCAAATCCTTACACTTGCCCATTTCTCCTGCTTCTAACACATCAACTTTGAGGACAAAATGTTCACTTGCTGCCTAATATATCCCACCCACTAACAGGTGCCGTGATGAAGAGATAATCAGTGTTATTTACTTCACCTGTCAGCGGTCATAATGTTATGCCTGATCATGTATATACGTCACCTTCGCATATTGGAATCATATTCAATTTAACTGTGTTCAAAAAATAATTAATGAAAATAATTCAATTAGAGTGGACCGAGACACCAAAGTAGACCATCAAAAGAGCTGAGTCCAATGGGTTCTTTTTCACTCAAGTTCACTTATGGGTCAAATTAATGAGGTCTGAGTTTGGCTCTTTAGAAGAGTTTCGTTTTTTCTTCTTTTTTTTGAACGAAACTCTTCTGTTTGTTGAAACATGAAAGGCATTGCTTGCAAATTTTTTCACAGCCTGCCGAACATGATAGCTGTTGTTTCATTCTGATTTCATGCCTTTGGTCTGTTAGCTTTGATATACAAGAAGCAACAAAGCGAGATTCAAATCACAATTACAATACTAAATAAGCACAATATGAATTTTGGACCAAAGTAAAAAAAAAAATCTTCACAATTCTTGTTCTTGGTTGTAAAAAAAAAAAAAAAGATTTAATGCAAGATTTAATTTCAGTATGCATTCCTCCCCCTTTTTTGTTGAAAATCGAACATTCAAATGTATAATAAATGTAATATTGATATAATTTTAAATGAAATGAATACTAAATACTATAATAAATAAATATGTAATATTAATAAAGCCAATAATCCACTACATTGTGAACCTTGATTATACCTGTATTTAATGCAGTCGGAGACACATTACTTCTTTGTCCCTCAGGTTTTTTGTTCATAGTCATGCAACCTGTCCATGTTGGAATCTGTCTAATTTGACTAGCGTTTACTAAGTTATGGCCGCAGACATACCACTCTGTAGCACAAGACTGGTTGTTCAACTGAAGCAGGGTTGAGCCTGGTCAGTACCTGGATGGGAGACCTCCTGGTTAAACTAGATTGCTGCTGGAAGAGGTTTTGAGGCCAGCAGGAGGTGCTCACCCTTTGGTCTGTGTGGGTCCTAACGTCCCAGTATAGTGATGGGGACACTATACTGTAACAAGCACTGTCCTTCAGATGAGACGTTAAACCGAGGTCCTGACTTGTTCTGTGTCATTAAAAATCCCATGGCACTTCTCGTGTAGGGGAGTAACCCCAGTGTCCTGGCCAGATTCCCTCCATTGGCCCTTAACAATCGTGGTCTCCTCATAATCCCATCCATTGAACTGGCTCTATCACTCTCTCTTTCCTCTCCACATATATCTGATAGATCCGTTGTACTGTGGCTGCCGTTGCATCCAGGTGGATGCTGCACACTGGTGGTGGGTGAGGAGAGACCCTGATATGATTGTAAAGCGCTTTGGGTGTACAATAGTGCATAATAAAGCACTGTAAAAATGCTTCATTCCTTCATTCATTCAAGTTACAGATACATTTGCACCAAAATATTGTAGAATTTGACTGGGCGCACAGCTCTGACATCGACTGTAAAAACCTATTTATTTTGCCATTGTGGAGAACTATATGGTTAGTAATAGTTATTGTTTTTATCAGTTCCTCAAGTTAAGAACCAATATTATAAAATACTGATCTCAGTACTAAATTGAGTTCTTTTTCACTGCTTATATATGGCGCTTAAACAGTCAAATACACACAAAATAGTGACAAAATGCCGGTCTTGGCAAGTATTCACGTAAACACAGTCAGTTATGTTTTAAAGGATTAGTTCACCGTAAAATGAAAATTACACCTCTCGCAGTTCAAAATGCTTACACTACATCCTACGCTTTCGGCGGTCTGGCGGAATTAAGCTAGATATTTGACTTTATAACTTAAAGCTTGGATGTGTCAGGATATTTATTTATGTAACTCCACTTGTGTTCATCAGAAATAAAGTTATATAAACCTAGGATGGCTTGAGGGTGAGTAAAGCTTGGGGTAATTTTCATTTTAAAGTGAACTAATCTTTTAAGTGAATGTAAACACGCATGTGTAATAGTATAATGGATCCGTGCGTCGGGTCTTAAAGTGACAGTAGCCTAATATACCTGCTGCCAAATTATGAGATGATATTAAAAATATCTATAAATAATATGGCAGTTTTTCCCCATGGTATCGATGTCAAAAATGATTGTATTCACCAGTTCCTCAAGTTAAGAACCAATGTTATAAAATACTGTGTGATCTTGAAGGAATATATTGGTGAAAGCAACTAGGGTATCCGATGTAGCTGAAGTAACAAACAGTGAGTTGTAGTCTAGAGAGAGCACATCTGCTGAACCAAAGCAGGAATTACCTAACCTGTCATAACAACTACAGCTGTGTCTCTGCTTACAGGAAGGTCTTGTGTAGAAAAACTTAGAACAGCAAACTCACAATTTGTCATAGCATTTGTTCTTTTTACTGTCATTAATTATAAATACTGAGAATATTTACTGTACATGTGGATATAAAACAGTTGATTGTATCTAGATATGTTCCAACATATTGGCATGTCCCAAAAATGTACAGAGTTATTTCAAAATAATCTCAACCTACAAACCTGAGACACTAGAAAGAAATACAGCAAGAACGTTGCCAAAGCTTTGCTACATAGTAGCAATTATGGCTTCAATGTGTGCATTGGAGCCGGTACAACCTTCAAGTCAAGACAAAACCAAGTATACCTTGCACAAAATAAATCTCAGTACAGTGTAGAACCTCATTATACACAATGCAATATCTGCCAAATGTGGCTTATCAATATGCACAAGTACAGTAGCTAGGAAAAATGTTTAACATTTATCATATGATGTCAAAGTCAAATAGAGACATCCAGGTGCTTAAGCTTCTCATAATTTCTTGATGCAGTCCTAGTTCCACATATTCCTCAGTCTCGACGGTACCATCATAAGGTGCTACCAGGCAACATATTGGTTATGGTCCAGTTCTGGCCAGTGCATTTTTGGAGGGTCAGCTGATATCCGAACTCATTGTCATTGTTCTCCACGAGTTCAAGGCATCGCTTTGACTTTGTATTCTGGATGGAGCCTCCCTGAAGAAAAGAGAAAGAAAATAGATATATTTCATTACAGACTCCCTCGACTGTGCCCAGGCATGTTCCTGTATAGATGGAGCTGTCAGGGCTTCATCCATCAAGTCCCTTTCAATATGGGTAACCTTTCACATTTCATGATCAGTAAAATCTGATGTGTGAAAATCTACAGTGTGATCTCATAAGAATACATAACATGTACACACACATCTTTGTATGTTTGGGAAGATGCTGAAACGTAAAATTTGGACAAAGTGTCAGCATTTAAAAGGTAAAAGTACAGATCTTTATATTATAAATGTATTTCTATAGGCACGTTTTACAATTATGTGGATATTTTTGAGCACCTAACCTCAGGCTTAAACCGAACCACTTCTCAGCTATACAAAAACAGATACATTTACAATTGACAATAACTTTCATTAGAGAAATTAAAGTTGTAAATCACTGAAAAACGTCCCCAGATCTCGTCCGTCAATGTAGTCACATCTCATTCAAAAAGATTTGAATGCCACAGTGTCAAAATGTTGCAGTTGGTCACAAGACATTCACATTTTAAGTAATTTACATCGAGCATGTGGGCTGCAAATTTTGACCATTTAAATGAATGCGATGTTTGAGTGGGCTTGAATGCTGTGGATATTGATGATTAAATTACAGGCTTTGGTTACACTTTATTTTAAGGTGTCTTAGTTACAGTGTAATTATACATTTAAGTACTGAGTAATATTAATTAACAACATGCACTTACTATAGGGTTAGGATTAGGGTTTGGTGGTAGCACTTTATTTTAGTCCTATTCCCCATTTACATATTATGTACCTCTTACAGTACTAACTAGGTACTAACCCTGAACCTACACCTAAACCTAACCTTAACCCCTGTAGTTACCTTATATTACGCGGTAAGTACACTGTAAGTACATGCAATACGTACTGTAAAATAAAGTGCAACCGGTTTGGTATAGGGTTAGTTACATGCAATTATGCATAATTTAATGTTATTACTACAGTAACAAAGACACTGTAAAATAAAGTGATACCCAGGCTTTTTAGGTAAACACATTAAATAAATTTGATGACATTGTACATATTTGTCATTGATTAAATAAAAAAATCAACCTATTAATTAAATGAATTCAATATTTTATGAACCTAAAAGGATTCATAACATTTGCACATATCTAAACTTTTTAATCTGTAAAATTTCAGTTTAGATTCTATTAATATTATACATTATACATTATGTATTTTAGTGTTAATGTAATCGTACAAAAATGTATGTGCGCTAGAACTGTTACATATGAATAACTATAATTACTAATAGGGTGTGACGAGATCTCAAGATATTAAAATGTGATGAGATTTCTCGTCGAGTAAAAAGCTGTCTTGCAATATTGCCATTTTTGAACAAAACCAGCAACACTTGTGGTGTGGAGGGATTAAAAATGAACAAAAAATAAAGCTAAAAGATCAAAACTTTATTTTGCCAACGCGTTTCGGCACACAGGCCTTCGTCAGGGCTAAAAGGTTACAGGTGTGTGTAGGTTCCTTTAAGTGCAAACAGAGACAAAATTCAAACTTACAATGAACCAATGAAAAAATTGCATATAGTAACATCCACCAATCGCAATATCGCCATGACAGAGTGTGAGGGTGAAATTAGCATAGAATATGCCACCGCTATGTTTACATTACATTGCCTCCACTGTCGTTTTGCTTTTTTTTATAGAAATAAAAACCACTTAATTCAGTTGGATAATGGTCACTTCAATTGTAAACTAAGGCGAGATGACTGACAAGACCATGGCGGAGGATTCATTGCGCAACAGAGCCTAAGCGTCTGATAAATGTCTTATTTTGTAGAATGCGTGCTTTGCACCACTGCTCCCTATACACAGAGTATGTGCGATTGCGAATTAGAAAGTGAAAGTAAAACGCGAGCTCCCTGATGTGCACAAATTAGGCTACGTACAATAGCCTGTCTCCCAATAACAAACCTATCTTAGGCTGGGCTGTGTAGTTGTAACCACCTCTTAGCTCTGGTCTCTGTTTTGGTCACTGTTTGCAGTTTGAATATTGACAGAGTACTTTGCACTTATTACGGTTGCACTTACTGTTTACACTTAATTATTTATTATTTATTTTTGTTATTTATGCTGTTTTTATTTCTATGTTCAATTTGTGGAAAGGAGTTCAATTAGGAGGTCACAGACAGCCTCAAACTGAAATTCTGGAAGCTCGTAATTCATGTACAGTAAGGTCTGAAGAGACTCATGTGAAATCATACAGGAGAGAAGCCAGTCAGTTGAGTTTGTGGCAAAACCTTCTACATTGCTTGTATTATTGTTGTTTTTCAATGCATATGATAATTCATACTCAGAAAGTAGAACTGAAAATGACATTCATTACAAGATGATTAGTTAAAACATTTCAAAATGCACCTGCAGACTATTTTTCCAGTCATGAATTTTGTCATCGAGCATTTCTTAAAAATACTGTGCAAAAAACTTGTCTCGTCTCGTTCTCGTGAACCCAATCTCGTGTCTCGTCTCGTGAGCTAAGTTTCTCGTCACACCCCAACTAATGAGACATGAAAAACATGTTTTGCATTAGTAGGTAATTCAAGCTTAAATTGTATGTATTGTATTTGTCAGGGACATGATTAATTGCATTGATTTTATTATATTATATTTATATTATAAATATATATTAAAATAGATCTATTTTTTCACATAACGCTGATGAGAATTAGAAAATTCTTGTGTTATGGTAATGAGAAATAATAATAGTAAAAATAATAATAATAATAATAATTTGGATTTTGTGATGAAATGCAACATAGTCATAATCTTGACAGGTTTTTTGAAACTGGCCCATGGAGAGATTAACATGAGGTTTGGGTCAAACTTTAGAGACATCAGGCACATCAAATTCATATTCATCTTTCATCTCCTCTTCTGAAAAGGGCTTGATAGAGTCACAGCTGGTGTATCTGCGAGGGAACAGCAGCGCTGCAGGCTTAGACATGAGAGAGCAGGCTAAGAGCTAAAGGGAAGCATTCGCACTGATCTCAAGCCGGGGAGGATGGAACTGCAGGACTGAGATATGGTTGCTGATTTTTTTCGCTGCCAGCATTCATTTTAACCCGCTTTTCACAGAGGAGAACGCCTGTGGCCTTAAGACCCAGGTTTATGAGGTCTCAGTACCACAGACTCCCTCTCGCTCTTTGAGAGGTGCTCAAGGAGTCTGACACCGCTGTGGTCAGGAGGTCTTCAGGTAGTGGCTTACATTCTCTAACAGTCTCCTTAAGAAGGGTTATCTGAAGCCTATAACGTGCTGCCTCTAAGTTTACGAGAACAACAAGAGAAAAAGCTACAAGCATTACATTTTAACAGGTCAATAGTGTCTGTGCTATTTTATCCCTGTGTGCACCAAACCCATCTTGTGGGTTTACTGCCAAAAATGTCTTTTTTTTTTTTTTTTTTTTAGTTTCATCTGACCATAGAAACTGGTCCTGTTTGAAGTTCCAGTCGTGTCTGACAAATGAATATGCTGGAGTTTGTTTTTGGATAAGAGCAGACGATTTTTCTTGAAACTATCCCAAACAACATATGGTGATGTATGTGCTGTTTAATGTTTTTCTTTTTTTTTTTTTTCTTTTTTTAGGTTTTTCTGACCCCGAGACTCAGCTAATCTATGCAATTCTCCAGCTGTGATCCTTGGAGAGTCTTTGGCCACTCAAACTTTCCTCCTCACCATTCATTAGGACGAAACAGACACATGTTCTCTTCCAGGCAGATTTGTAACATCTTTAGTTGATTGAAACTTCTTAATTATTGCCCTGATGGTGGAAATGGGAATTTTCAATGCTTTAGCAGCCACTTTCTATTTTGTGAAGCTCAACAATATTTTGCTGCATATCAGAACTATATTCTGTGGTTTTACTCATTGTGATGAATGATTATGGGAATTTGGCCTTTGTGTTTCCTCATATTTATACTCATGTGAAACAAGAAGTCATGGCTGGATAATTTCATGTTCCTAGTCACCCTGGTGTGCTAAAAATTGTAAATATTCATGAGAATATACTTCAGAAATATTTTACTCTTAAGAATTTCTAGGAGTGCCAATAATTGTGGACAATATGTATTAGAAGAAAACATTTATAATGTGATTTTCCCTCCACATTCATTAGTTTTACTTCAATGAAAGGTTAGATTTTTTTAAAAAAAATGTAAGATCAAAAGGATAAACAATGCAGATTCATTTTCAAAGCCTTCTTTGATCGTATTTACCAAGGGTGCCAATAATTCTGACCATGACTGTGTGTGTATATTGAAACTTTATGTTGCCAATATTTATTCACCGATCAGGCATAACATTATGCCGGTCCCCCTTTTGCTGCCAAAACAGCCCTGACCCATCGAGGCATGGACTCCACTAGACCCCTGAAGGTGTGCTGTGGTATCTGCACCAAGATGTTAGCAGCAGATCCTTTAAGTCCTGTAAGTTGTGAGGTGGGACCTCCATGGATCGGACTTGTTTGTTCAGCACATCCCACAGATGCTTGATTGGATTGAGATCTGGGGAATTTGGAGGCCAATTCAACACCTCAAACTCGTTGTTGTGCTCCTCAAACCATTCCTGAACCATTTTTGCTTTGTGGCAGGGCGCATTATCCTGCTGAAAGAGGCCACAGCCACCAGGGAATACCGTTTCCATGAAAGGGTGTACATGGTCTGCAACAATGCTTAGGTAGGTGGTACGTGTCAAAGTAACATCCACATGGATGGCAGGACCCAAGGTTTCCCAGCAGAACATTGTCCAAAGCATCACACTGCCTCCGTCGGCTTGCTTTCTTCCCATAGTGCATCCTGGTGCCATGTGTTCCCTAAGAAAGCGATGCACACGCACTCAGCCATCCACGCGATGTAAAAGAAAACGTGATTCATCAGACCAGGCCACCTTCTTCCATTGCTCCGTGGTCCAGTTCTGATGCTCACGTGCCCACTGTTGGCTCTTTCGGCGGTGGACAGGGGTCAGCATGGGCACCCTGACTGGTCTGCGGCTATGCAGCCCCATACGCAACAAACTGCGATGCACTGTGTATTCTGACACCTTTCTATCAGAACCAGCATTAACTTCTTCAGCAATTTGAGCTACAGTAGCTCGTCTGTTGGATCGGACCACACGGGCCAGCCTTCGCTCCCAGTCGACCCAGTCGTCTAGCCATCACAATTTGGCCCTTGTCAAACTCGCTCAAATCCTTACGTTTGCCCATTTTTACGCTTGCTCTGCTTCTAACACATCAACTTTGAGGACAAAATGTTCACTTGCTGCCTAATATATCCCACATACTAACAGGTGCCGTGATGAAGAGATAATCAGTGTTATTCACTTCAACTGTCAGTGCTCATAATGTTATGCCTGATCGGTGTATATTAAAATGGACAAATGGCATAATATAAATATATAACTAGTGTGCTTATTTAGATATTCTGAAAATAAATATGAATAAGAAGTATTGACTATAAGTACAGAATGTGGTTGGAGGCCAATTAAACTAGATTTAGTTTAAATAAGATTTAAGCTTGTTGTTTTGGTAAGTTCTAATGTCTATTTTAAGTGCTAAATTCAGCGTCCTATTGAAGTATTGAAGTGTTTTTTCCCCCCCCAGCCCTTCCTTTAAAGATAAAAACCATTGTATTAATTTTGCTATATTATTATTGTTTTAAAATACAATGAACACCTGTAAGTCAAAGATAAAACCAGAAGAAAAAAAAACTGCTATGCAACTTCAAAGTCCCAATGACTTTTGATTAAGAAATTGCAAGACTCATTCATAATTCATAAAACTCAGATGAAATAAGTATCGTCAGTTCATTGATACTGCTGACAGTTGTTGAGCAGCAGAAAGTTTTGAAAGTCATTGATTTAAAAGAATTTTCCTCAACTTTGAGCTTGAATTATTAACTGTTTGAGGAACTGAGGGTTATTTCATAATTAAGGGTTATTTCTGATGGCTATTTCAACATCTGAGGGTTACTTCATTGTTTTTAAAAATTAACCTTGCACATTTTTTTCTTGACAAATGCAATGAGAACAAGAAATGGACTCAGTGACATGCAAATAAACACTCTTAGCCAAAGTGTCCTTTGAAACTAATCAAATAAGAACATAACATGATTTTTGTATCATTTTTGCTCATTGAAAATACGCCCTTTTTTGTTCTCTGGAAAGAGTTCATCACTTCATCCTAATTTCATTTGCCATAGGCATGTGACACTTGTCTTAGTACGCCTACTAAAGCTGCCTGAGGCACAAATGTTCCACTTATAATGGTGCATAAGAAGTGTGTTAAAGGTTACAGGTTTCCAAAGTCTTTAAAGTGATTCATTCAAGCATGGGAAATCTAACATGGCGGTGTGCATCCAGCTGTGGGCATAGGGTAAATATGAAGGGCAATGCTAAATCAGCCCATCACTTGAACTGTTGCGCATCACTGGCTGATGTCGACATGAATGATCTCTCACAATCCCAGAGAACCAGGCCTGTTTCCAGACCTACTAATCAATTCGCTGTAAAGAATTGGTCGGTTGGCTGTTATGAGAATGGCCTTGTACTCTTACATCACGTCTAAGAAGTCAACCAACTTGGGAAGTTTATATTGATCTCGTCTATTTCATGTGTGCACGAGTGTGAGACTGAGATTAGACTGGAGCGATGCCTTCAGCCATAGCTAATGTGAGATACATTCATAAACACAAAAGGCTGTTAGAGAAGCAGCAGAGATATTTCATAATTGGAGAAAGAAGTTACAAATGGCAAGCGATAAGACTAAAAACTAATTAAGGAGAGTAACTGACACACATTTCAATGAGTAACATCATCTGCCCTATTAAGAACTAAAACATTTCTAATAAACAGACAGTCACACTCTACTTTATGCATCTCATGCAAGCTAGTAAATTCAGTATTATTAAAAGTAATCTATCAACTGTTTTATTTCTACTCCCCCTCCTCTTGTTATTAAAGAAAATGACTTTTTAAAAGTTATATTAAAACTGTAAAACACAGTGACTGTTTTTAAAAGTGTGAAAAGCACTAGCCACAAAGTACAGTTACTGTATATGGACCACGACGGATAAGACATTAATATTGGAAACTTCAGTTTAATTGCTTAAACTTACATTTTTAAGTAAAATCAAAGTTCAGTGCATTTTTTCTACACTAAATTCAATTAATAGTGAAAATGGAATGAAAAACAATTTTAAAGAGAAGAAATGATAGTATTAACTGTGAGTGAATGAAAATAAAAACATTTTACAGTGTATGAAAGTACAATAATATAAAATAATAAAGCTGCAAGCAGCGTTGAATGGGCCCTCGCACCCGGGGAAACCACCAAACTTCCTGTTTCCAGGTGTTAATCACATACATAAGCACTTAGCCAAGTGTTTCTAACATGTTTGGTATATCATGGCATATTTAAATGTGTTTCTGAGAGTTAATTACAGTGTGAAGTATGCCATTTTCTGTTGCCAGCAGGTGGCGCTATGACTAACTGAATATTGCCATAGATATCTTCTGGCCAGGACTCTTATCAAACATGTTACAACAGCTTCCTGTTTCATGGTGAAACATCAAATTTTGTCAGGCCGCCACGGACATGCCCTTCAACGAAAACTCAAGATCTTTGCAATTTAACATCACTAAGGCCTTAAGATTAGACTGACCAAATATGATGTTGATCTGGTTAAATCTCTATGAGGAGTTAATTACAATGTTAAACAATACATTTCCTGTTGCCCGCAGGTGGTGCTATGACTGTAACTGAATATTGGCATGTAGATATGTTCAGGCCAGGACTCTAATAAAATGTGAAGTTTGGGGCAGATCCGACATTGTATGCCTGAGTTACAACAACTTCCTGTTTCATGTCGAAACATCGAAATTTGTCAGGCCGCCACGGACACGCCCTTCAGTGAAAAATCAAGATCTTCACAATTTAACATCGTAAAGGCCTTTAGACTAGACTGACCAAATATGATGTTGATCTGATTAAAGCTCTAGGAGGAGTTCGTTAAAGTACAATGTCTGGATATGGCAAAAACTGCAAAATTTTTGCAGAGAAAATTCAAAATATCTCACTTCCTGTTGGGTTTTCAGATTTTGCTCCAAGAGACTTTTTAGTAGGTATTGGGCTGTTACATGTTCTGCCGAATTTTCATACTTTAAGCCAGTTTAGTATATGTTTTCATTTTAATTTTAGCTTAATTTTGAGTAATTTTGTTAAGTGCTTTCATCATTTGAATTTTTACTATTGATGTTTAATTTATTTTTATTTCAGTTTTAGATTTAGTTCAGATTTATTTTTTTATTTATTTCCAGATAGTAATTTTAGTGCTTCAACTTAAACTTATTTCAGTTAGCCGCCGATGCAACATTTCTAATTTTCATTTAATATTTATATTTTATTTTATTTCAGCTTTAACAAAATGTTTTTAACTGTTTTAGCATTAATAACCCTGCTTCTTATCTCCGTATACTGCATGCAAAGGCAGCATTTTTCAGTTTTTGGACATTACAATGAATGGCTTTAGATGTCAATAAAATACTGACAATAATGCGTTATATTGTTTTATTATCATAAGCCTGATTCACTGGCCTACAGTCCACCACAATCCAGTCATCAAGTTTGATTATCAATCTCTCAGCGGTATACATGATATTGTATTTCATCTGTGCCATTGTTTTAATTACTGGTCTATTTACACATGCAGATCTTTGACAATTGTGACACACCTCACTGTTTTTTTAGCATCTCACGCCATGAGTGTTGCATTTTTAAATATTTATGTACATGACAGGGGGGATGATTAATTTGCATTAAAACACTTATTTTTATAATTAATCACAAACTGACACATTAAAGTGCCCTAGTTCCAAGAGAAATTACATTTAGTTGTGAAAATAGCATCTGTCATTATAAAATATGAAAGCATTTTGTCTCTGGATCTCAGAAGAGCCCTTTAGCTTGATGTGCCACTTATTTTGTTTGGGAGAGTTTGAAAACACAACTCTTTTGACTATTACCTTATCCAGCAACCAAAGAGCAAATCAGCCCTGTTTACCAATACCCTCATGGCTTATTTACATTATATGAATGTGTGAACTGCCTTGAAATCACAGGATTTAGGGGAATAATAGAGTTGATAATGCATTTGAGCTTTACACTTGAAAGGAGCTGAGGAATGTATGACTCCATCTGACCGTTGTGGCTCTAATAAAAGGCTTTTTTAAGTGATTAAATGTCCAAATACCCATCCACAAAGACTTTTTCAAATAAATCTTTAATGTTAACTTCTTTACAGACTTCTCTATCTATACTCTGCTTGTCAAAATATGAGAAAATAATGAGAAATCTTTGCCTTTATTACACTGATGCAAAGGACATCAAAAATGAGTTTTTATTCGAATTCAGCAATATTAATTTGTTTGCAGTGGTTCATATTTTAATCTCCGTTGTCTTCTCAAGGAGCTCTGCTCTACTGAAGTGTTAACATTTAACATTTTCTTTTTTTAGCTGGATGACTAAAACATGAACCTTATCAACATCAGCTTTCATCATGGCAGTCACTCTTACACTTCACAAACAAGCACTGCACTGTCCCTGACAAAACATGACATCTCAGTGGAGCAGAAACAACAGCTTAAAACAGCAATGTTAAAACTGTAATGTTGGTTCGTTAAAAAAGAAACTGATATCCCAAAGTGCCACCCCTACTTTTTCAGATACATACAGCTAACCATTTGTAATTGACCTTACAACAGTGTTTCCTTAACCAAGGGTGGGATCTCGATCTATGTTCATCAATAATAACAAATAATCCACACATAAGATGCAGTCAACAGATGCACAAGTATCTTGGGTGAGGCCCATGTGCATTTAGTAGAGATGTTCACTGTACATAGAAATTTATGGAGGAAATAAGCCAAATATCCTGCTCAATTTTTCTTAATTTAAAGGGGTCATGAACTGTGTTGTTTTATTGTTTTATAATGTTTCCTGGGGTGCACTTACAATGTTAATATGATTTTTACATCAAAAATTGTCATAATTTAGAAATAAAAGGCATTTTTCCTACCCTGCTTGATTGACAGCTCCAGCAATTGTAAAGGGAGCGTTCTTTGATTGCTTTCTTTATATAATTTAATCACTGTTTAAATAACAGATTATTTTCATCCTACTAAGAGAAAGAACAAGTTGACTGTTTAGTTGATTTACTGACACATATAATTTGTTTGGCCTGTCGTAAGGTCAGTTATAAGCAGGTTGTTGTGAGTGATTAATGTCCTGATGATATCAAAATTGAATAGTATTCAAAAAATTGATTGATTGAATAGTATTCAAAATTCACAGTGTGTAACACTTTAGGAGTGAGAACCTGTTGTGAGAAGGAAGACTGTGCAGCAGGTTTGTATTACCTGAGTAAAATGCCAGTGGAGCTTCATGCGTTTAGCCACAGCGTAGCTGCACTCAATGAGCCGTGGCCGGCCATTCACATCCACCAGGCACTTGTTGTCATCATCGTCAATGGTGGGGCTCAAGATGCCCACGAATAACTGCTGAGTGCTGGTGTAGTATACATTCTGCAATGACAGAGCACACTCATGAATAAAACCAGGCTACAGAGTATGTTTGTGAAAGAGCACGTCTTGACGTCTTGCAGCAAATAGTCACTTTACATTTATAAGCTACTGTGGAAAATTACAAGGACAGGCAACTGAACCTTTCAGTAAAATAAACATCAATATCTCATGTCACGAGACACAATCTCCATGCAGCAGACCATGAAAATACACAAGCTAAAGGTGTGATTTCAAATCAACCGAAGACAGAGGGCACATTTTATTGTTTTTAAACTTATTTATGAAGCATTCTGATGCTGTGCACTTGAAAATTAAGGGGAAAAGGCACATAAATAATAGAGTACATAAAGAATGACTCATTCATGCAACTCATATATGTAAAGTGTAATATTTATAATAATAATAATAATAATATCTAGACATTTTCTCACTTCACATACAAAGCATTTATTTGGCATGTTAACTGTTTGATGTTTCATATCTGGAAGCTCTAAATATGGTTCATTAATCATTGAATAAGGTTTGGGAATATGCTAACAAACTTCTTCCACTGTTTGAGTGCCAGGGTTCCTTTGTGTATTTTTTTTTTTCTCGGTTTGCCATACTAGTATACCTCTGCTTGTTGACTAAACAATGCATTATTCAAGGTATACAAGTGAGAGCTAGCATTATGTATTAGATAGACTCGAACAAAACCTCGGTGCATTAACACTTTAGAACAGATGATCACATTTAGCCTCTACTAATGCCTAAACTTTTGCAGAGAAAACACACACGTTTATTAGTGTGGTTTTGAAGGGGTCATGTCATTTAAATACTTGTCAGTGTATTTTGTCCCATGTGGTGCAGTTGTATGTGGCAAAAAAAAAAAAAATATAATGTAATTTTTATGACCATCTTCCAATATCTGTCTGGCCCTTAGAATTGAAAAGGTTATTTTTGCAACCCAGGATCACTGGAAATACGTGATACAAAAAACTTCCTATACATACAATTCACTGCAGTTTCCAGCTGAAATGAACAATAGATGCAGTAAAAAGCCAACAACTTTTTATTGATAAACACTTATTTTTGAGTAATTAGTAAGCCTTGCACAATACAATATTATGACACGTTTACCATACTTCATGACATGCCAGAATCAAATCACTGAGGGTGCTTCTGAAATTACTGAGGATGCTCTAGTAAAGTGCAGATGTAGTCTAAGCAACGGCTCCACCATAGCAGATTAGCAAGATTATTTACAAGTCATAACTTTTACCAATAATTGGAATAGAATTTCAAAAATATTTCGCTATGAATATTTTATATTAATCGATTAGTCTGCCTTTACATTGCTTTAATGTGTAACTATTTTAACGTCACATTTCTGTCCCGTGTAGAGTGAATCCAGCATTTATTTGAAACTTTGCAGCATGCGATTGGCCGTCGGTCCTCTTAGCAGCATGAAAAACAATGGTTACTTTCTAATTACTTGTGAAATTTGCTAGCAATTTTCTGAGTGAAAACTGTTTTAAAGCCTATTTTTAATGCAGATCATGCGAAAACATCCACACGAGATTCATACAAAGCCAACAATTCACAAAAAAAAAAAAGAAAAAAAAAGTTAAGAATTGCCATTTTTTTCTCCATTGCAGATGCGAGTTTATTAAACAGCCCAGTGTCATGGAAAAAAGTGCATGTGGGTACATTTCTTGCAAAATTATATCGCATTGCTTGTAGCACGTTTCACAGCACTTTCAAAGTGAAATTGTCAGTGACCGGTGCTTCAGTTTTCTCTGAAACAGTTAAACATGACTGCGGCAGTTTTTTGTATGTATCACAGCAGTTCAAAAGTGAAATAGCACTAAATGGTTAATGCTCTATTGCAATTGAAATGAAAATATCCCCTACACTAAATATAACACCAGTGTTAACAAAAGGTGAGATAAAAACACTTTTGCAGAAGTAACCATGCCGTTTTAGCCGCCTTCTACGCAGCTTTGAGCTCTTTTGTGGAGTGATGTTAAATGTCAAATGTATCTATTAACAACATGTTTTTGCAGCGGAGAGCAATATAGCCAATCACAGACATAGTTGTTGATCTCTTGAACGCAATGGCCAATAAGAGGTGTTTCAGTTAGTCAGAATCCACTCACGGCTCAAAAGTTTTTATTCAGTGCTGAGTTATGCAGGCTCGCGAAACCTCTCATTATCAAACAAAGTGTAGACAAGATGTAATTCAGAGATTTATTGTGATATAAATTCACAATTGCGAGTCATAAAGTCAGAATTGCGAGATATAAAGTCAGAATTGCGAGTTATAAAGTCAGAATTGCGAGATATAAAGTCTGAATTGCGAGTTATAAAGTCAGAATTGCGAGATATAAAGTCTGAATTGCGAGTTATAAAGTCTGAATTGCGAGATATAAAGTCTGAATTGCGAGTTATAAAGTCAGAATTGCGAGATATAAAGTCTGAATTGCGAGATATAAAGTCTGAATTGCGAGTTATAAAGTCAGAATTGCGAGATATAAAGTCTGAATTGCGAGTTATAAAGTCTGAATTGCGAGATATAAAGTCTGAATTGTGAGTTATAAAGTCTGAATTGTGAGTTATAAAGTCTGAATTGCGAGATATAAAATCAGAATTGTGAGATATAAAGTCAGAATTGCGAGATATAAAGTCTGAATTGTGAGTTATAAAGTCAGAATTGCGAGATATAAAGTCAGAATTGTGAGATATAAAGTCAGAATTGCATGATATAAAGTCAGAATTGCGAGATATAAAGTCTGAATTGTGAGTTATAAAGTCTGAATTGTGAGAAATAAAGTCTGAATTGCGAGATATAAAGACAGAATTGCGAGATATAAAGTCTGAATTGCGAGATATAAAGTCAGAATTGCGAGTTATAAAGTCTGAATTGCGAGTTATAAAGTCAAAATTGCGAGATATAAAGACAGAATTGCGAGATATAAAGTCTGAATTGCGAGTTATAAAGTCAGAATTGCGAAATATAAAGTCAGAATTGCGAGATATAAAGTCTAAATTGCGAGATATAAAGTAAGAATTGCGAGTTATAAAGTCAGAATTGCGAGTCATAAAGTCAGAATTGCGAGATATAAAGTCTGAATTGCGAGATATAAAGTCAGAATTGCCAGATATAAACTCGCAATTTTGAGAAAAAAACGATTATATCTCGCAATTCTGACTTTATATCACGAAACTTCTGACTATATAACTCGCAATTGTGAGTTTATATCACGCAATTGTACGTTTATATCACGCAATTGTACGAATAAATACAAAATTGCCACCATGTACAATAGTTACGTTTTCCTGTGAGACCGGGTTGGTTCTATCCCTCACTATCAGTCTCTTTACAAGACCTGCATTACCTGGACAGGATCGCAAAATAATCCAGGCTGAAATGTGGCACACAAACTGTTATGATCAGACTGAAATTATCAAGGAGTGTTAAAAATGAACTTCAGCCTTTCCTCAATTTGGGATTCTTCAGATGGATATCAAGAGCAGTAGAAGCTAATGAACAAACGGACAAATGAATGAACTAATCAGATGGTTGCAGGATTTGACCTGACAGGAAATGACTATTGTGCCACGGAGGCCGTGCCAAATCTGTCCAAGATTCAAAAGGAAGGACTGCTAATTGTGTTGTTGATGTAATTTCCTGTGATGGGAGGGGTGTCAATGTGTGAGCCAGAAACACCAGTGGCATCTGTCTGAAGAATCACCGGCAGTCACTCCAGATGGCCTGCAGGAACTCACCCCTTCAATGACATGTATGATGAAGAGACTTGAAAGGCGTTAGCATGTGTAGTGCATGTTTCTGTGTGTGACTGAACGCGTGTAGAGAGAAGGTGAGCAGAAGGAGAGCAGCCGAGGGGCTGAGGAACATCTGGCAGACATGTCAGGCTAGTCTCTTCAGAGCCACTTTGGCCGAGGCAAATCACTGTTTAAGTCACAAACCTAACATTGCTTGCTCCCTCATGCATAAAAAAATAGTTCACCCATGAATGAATTCTTCAGATGTGTCATTCTAATGGAAGCTCTGAAGCAAAAACGGAGTAGAAAAGTGTGGAGCGCTCCATTTGTTGCTCTTGAGTTTGAGCAGCGGATTGTGAGGCAGGTGCGTTTTTCTCCTGAAGGATTTTCACTTGTTTAAAGTTCAGAGAGTCCTCTGGCCATCTTTGATTTCAAAAGATAATATTACCAATGTGTTGTAATGTAAAACTCTTTCTTTTGATGAAATTTGGGTTGAGAACAGTACTTTAGGCTTTTAGACTACAGTCCCAGGTTGGTACTAAGCATTTTTCTACACATAAAAATTCACCGATTTAAAATACACCTGGTTATAAAGGGGAAAAGGGGGGCCTGTGAAGTCAGCATGAAATCAAAATGAACCTTTTTACTTTTGGTAAACATTCCTGGAATTATTTTGCACCCACAAACATTATCTCCTTGCAAGAGACCCCTTCCTAAAACACAGTTAATGGCAGCTACTTATCAGTGATTCTCAACCTTTTTGACTGCAAGAATTATACTGCAAGACAATATTCAAAGGCCCAATACTCAAGGTTTATTTAGAAAAATAAATGGTAACACTATACAATAAGGCTCCAATTGGTAACATTAGTTAACTACATTAGTTAATATGAACTAACAATGAAAAACACTTCTAAAGCATTTATTAATCTTCTACATCTACTAATGCATCATTATAATCAAAAGTTGTGTAAGTTAATACTATTTAAAGGGGTGGTTGATTATGATTTCACTTTTTTAACTTTAGTTAGTGTGTAATGTTGCTGTTTGAGCATAAACAACATCTGCAAAGTTACGACGCTCAAAGTTCAATGCAAAGGGAGATATTTTCTTTTACAGAAATTGATTTTTAAGGACTACAACAAACGGCTGGTAGGGACTAAAACGAGCTTCTTCCCGGGTAAGTGACATCACAAACCCCAAAATTTACATAAACCCTGCCCCAGAGAACACGCAACAAAGGGGGTGAGGCCATGTTGGGCTGCTTTAGAAAATATTTATCAATTATTATCAAATTATTGAATGTTAACACATTATCTCTCAAGTTTCTCCCATGATCCCCCTAGCAGACCCCTGGGCCCCAGTTTGAAAACACGTCCTTGACCATGCACATATTTATGGCCGTGTGGGAAGTAAGGGATAATGTAGATCCAGCTGGTTGTTATTGCAGAATAATCCCCGACAGAGTGATCAGGATCAGGTCTTGCATCAATCTGAAGGGGTTTATTGTGCGATAACAACTGGCTGGATGTACATTATCCTGCTTATTACACGGTTACTTGCCATATAAGTAAATAATTAGAAATGAAATATTGATATGAGTTAAAATATTTGGTAACACTTTACAGTAAGGTTCATTAGTTTACATTAGTTAACATGAACTAATAATGAACTGCACTTATACAGCATTTATTAATCTTTGTTAATGTTAATTTCAGCATTTACTAATACTTTATTAAAATATTGTTAACATTATTAATGCACTGTGAACTAACATGAACAAACAATGAACAACTGTATTTTCATTAACTAACGTTAGCGAAGATTAGTAAATACAGTAACAAATGTATTGCTCATGATTAGTTCATGTTAGTTAAAACATTAACTAATGTTTAACTAATGAACCTTATTGTAAAGTGTTGCCAAATATTTTATTAGGTCCTTAAACGCAAAGCTTCTGTGAAGAAAGCAGTTGCTAGCAAGTGGCAAGTTCAAACTAGATGGACATTTAAGGGATACGGTACAGTCATACCGCTTATTAAACAGCATTTCACCACATAAATAGTTATGGGGATAAGATATTGATTTGAGATGAAAGTTTAAAATCGTACCTGTTTGTTATCTTATAATCCAGTGTACAAAACAATCGTTGCAAAATGGCAGCAGCTCCGTTTGAAACAGAGGGCGTAAATAACTTTGTGTAAATAACAGTACACAAAATATTGATTTGAGTTTTAATATTTTATTAGCTCACCAAATGCAAAACTTCCATGAGGAAAAAACATTCCTAGCAAGCATAAAGCACCGACTTCAGTTACCCGGATGAGTCTGTGTTATCAGTTTTTACCGGTTGTTAACGGGAATAACATACCGCTGGATGGCGTGATTGATCAATCAGGATTAAGTACTCCACAGAGCTGTGTAATAATGGAAAATAATATTAACCAATTGCCACTTATCTGTTTAGGAGCCATTTTCAGCCACCATTTTATGTACTAGAGCCTTTGTACTGCCAAAATGTTTCCCTTTTATTTAGCCTATTATAATGATCAATGAAGAAAAAGACCTGTACAGACAGGTAAATCTAAAAGGCAAACACCAAATTACACCGTATCATGAAGAATAATGAAGAGCACAGCCGTTTATGTAAAATTCCTGCCCTGATCTACAACATTCTGGGAAAAACGAGGACAGCAAGTCATTGCAATTTCGTAGCAATTATCCTGCTGGTTGGACCTGCTAATAGAACAGAACCGCAAAAGGAAACCATGCTGACCACCTCATGTTCTGATGAGTCATATTCTCAATCCACCATGCAAGTAGATCTATTATTATGGTAAAAATCATAATTGGTAACTCTTTTCTTTGGTAATGGCAAATAAACAGAATTTACATTCAATACATTTCATACTTATTTTATGTGGTATTTTGCTGTTTGTTCCCGTTATAATCAGAAAAACTGTTGCAGAAAGTTTCACACGACAGATCTGGAGTCTTCTGGTCTTGGTCTTAAGACGTCTCATGATGTAACGAGACCTCGACAGGAGATGGAGAACCCAGGAGCAGGAGTTTATTGGAAAACTGTATTCAAATGAGGTAAGTATCAAGGTAAGTTTGCAGGTCTTTGAAAACAAACAGGAACATAGGCTTCCAACTATTCACAGATATCTCAGGAAAATATGAGCAAGTAAAAATTCTCAAGTCACAGGATAACTTCTTCAACAGGAATTGATATAACAAAGGATAAAGAGGATGTGCCAAACAAAACCAGGCTTCAGGTAGGCAGGCAGTCCAAGTAATAATGAAAAGCCTTTGCCAGTCACTTATCTTACAGGAAACATGAAGCATCCAAGAAAACAATGCACAGGCAAGTCCTTCAGGGTGATCAATGACAAGAAGGTGAGTCTGAGGAACCTCAAACAAGACCAGACAGAGGCTGTGTCTGAAATGTTAAAAATGCTGCCTTCGGAGGACACATTCCAAGGTAGGAAGGCATCAAGGCACGTCCGAATCCAATGTTAGCTTCACTTCCTGTCTCCTGAGATACCTTCATCTGATCAACTTTTGAAGGCAGCATAGTTGTATCCTTCACTGCCTTTGATATCCCACAATCCTGTGCGTTCCATTCTGTGGCAGTTGAGCCATTCTGTGATTTTTGACCATAGTTTTTCACTTGTCATTTCTAGTGAGAAATTACTGTTGTAGTAATTAAATATTTGCTTAGTTCTCACCAAAGCTTGCTTTATTTTGCTGTAGATTATTAAACTGTTTCGCTGCCTCAGAAGTCTGTCTGAAATCAGTTTCATGAGGTACCTTCGTGGACCTACAATACTGACCATTACATGCAACTAACCCTAACACTCCCTAATCCTAACCTTATAGTAAGTACATGTACTTAATTATTATCAGCGTTGGGGGTAACGCATTACAAGTAACGCGAGTTGCATAATCAGATTACTTTTTCAAGTAGCTATAGTAAAGTAACACATTACTTTTAAATTTACAATAAAATATCTGAGTTACTTCTGAGGGGCAGCACAGCTGCACCCTCTATTGTACAGGCATGAATTTGCATTTCCTTCATCCTGAGGCCTATTCGTTTTACTTTTGGTGTGAAAGGGCCTTTACATTTGCCAAAAATATAACTTTTTTTATTGTTATAAAAACAAACAAACAAACAAACAAACATCCCAGCCCAGATGAGAAAAAGTAACGCAAAACTAACGTAACACATTACTTTCCATAAAAAGTAACTAAGAAACGCTATTAGTTACTTTTTTAGGTGTCGGGGGTAATGCATTACAAGTAACTTGAGTTACGTAATCAGATTACTTTTTCAAGTAACTAAAGTAACGCATTACTTTTAAATTCACAACAAAATATCTGTTACTTTTTCAAAAAAGTAACACAAGTTACCGTTTCACATTTATTGACTGACAGCTCTCCTGTCCCCATGTTGAGAGAAATAAAGTGCAGAAGCGTTGTGTGCGCTGTGTAAACATGGTTATTGTAGATCTAGACTAAATGTGAGCATACATTTACTCATCTCACTTGCACAAAAACATTCAGTATTCTGCAAAATGAATAAAAACAGTGAAATGCAATCTCAGAATTTTACGCACACCTGTAATAATTAACAATATTAAATTACACAAATATACTTCATGGATTTAATCTCACTTTATTAACGAATGTCTTTGCTGCTGACCTTCCATGATCTTATTCAACCATACTAATAAAAAAAAATTACTTTAGATTAGAATTAAAAATAAAAGTATTGAACTTCGTTCTCCTGAATCATATTCTTCTTTGATCCAGAATAGCAGCACAGCTGAAAGGTTTGAGCTGCGCCCTCTACTGTACAGGCGTAAATATGCATTTCCTTCAGCCTGAGGCTTATTCATTTCACTTTTTGTGTGAAAGAGCCTTAACATTTGCCAAAAATAGAACTTTTTTTTGTTGTTGTTTTTAAAAAAACAAACAAGCAAAAACTAAAGTAATTAAGTAACGCAATTAGTTTATTTTTTAGGGAGTAACACACTATTGTAATGCATTACTTTTAAAAGTAACTTTCCCCACCACTGATTATTATATTCCTAAATGTATAATTGCAGTGTAATACAGACACCTTAAAGTGTTACCGCAGGTTGCACTAGCTGTCACCTAGCACTGCTGTTTCACAAATCTTTTCTGAACAGTGTGCTATTCTCAGAACGGAGGGAGCGATGGGTCTGAACTAATGCTCTGTCTTGCCATATTATACATGTTCAGTAGTGTGTTCATGTGTGCATAGGTTTGAGATGTTTGCCAAGAACTCCCTGTTTTTGCATGGATTCCATTGTCAAAAAACCCATCCCTGCTGTTCTGAAGAAGAATCTGAAGAAGAATCTGAAGAAGAAGAAGAAGAAGAAGAAGAAGAAGAAGAAGAAAACAAGTCTGCCTGCTCAGACTTTTGCTCATACATCAGATGTTAGGAAGGCAACACCTTTGGAGAAAACCAGATGCTGTTTTCTAACGAACATAGAGTATACGTTCACTCAAACTTTACAGCACATGATGTGGTGTATTGGATAAGGAAATGAGGAAATGTTGCGGTTGAAGGTCCATCAAATCTGTCATTAGCATCAAATGTCTCATTAGCTTTTACTTAAAAAGTTGCCAGCCAGTGCCAGCATTTTTAATCATATTCACAAAACTTTCATAGCCTCCAGAATATTTTGTTGTATGAATATGTAAACAGTCAATATATCAAAAGAAAGAACAGAGCCTCTGCTTTTAAATAAACAAAAAATATCATTCATTCTTTTTTTTTATTTTTTTTATATCAACACTTGGATGTGGGTAAGTTTCATAAAAAAACCCTTTTGAACAAAAAGCTGAGAAAAAGCATTTTTATCAAAGACTATGTCTGGATCGGATTCAGAATGATGATCGAGTAGAAAACAAAAATCGAGTAGATCATGTCCATCAACACCTCCTAAGCTTCACAGTCCTGTACCTCTTCATGGGCTCCACATTTCATTCAGTAACTTTAGGCAGTTTTGTTTTATGTGCTGTTGAATGTTATCTTTTGCGTAAGCAACCTCTATCCACTCCTTCTGGTTTACGCAGATCTTTTTGGATCCGGAGCTGCTGTACTCTTTCAGAATATGCGTAACAGCGCCCCCTACCATATAGCAGTGAAAACACAGATTGTGGTGTAACCCCTCTGGTTCTACTTGCAACGCTCAGAGCGGCGCTAACAAGGACGCTACAGACCGTAGCCTTTAGCCTTTAGTCGCTAATGCGCCTCTTGAGGCCAGGGGGGAGGTTTACTTGCAGAGCTCTTACTAGCATATATATATATATATATATATATACACACACACACACACACACATATAAAGAGCTTATAAAATGTGTAAAGTGGTCAAAACATGACCAGGAATTCCTCTGTTACACACAAATGACGATCTGCTGCAAGGAGACGGCGAATACACAGTTCATATACAGTTAACATCACCGCCATGCATTAACAAAATATTCTGTATCACGCCATCACTCAGACATTAATAAACACCACTGTTATATTTTCATATTTTGCTGTGATGTTTGGGCAGCCTGCGACTACCTCCAGAGTCTCAAAAATATTGGCAGAAAGCTCTGGAAAATCAAACAGCCACCCCTGCACAAAAACACTTATGACTATCATCCCAGCCCACTCTTTCTGCAGCTCTATTGTGTCTGACTGTGTATTGTGTGTTTCTCATATAAAGGCAGTGTGCAGTTTCACTAGTTTTAATACTCATAGCACAGACAACATAAAGCAATAACCACACAGAGGAACATTTTTTTTTTTTAGCTGAGGTTGCTCCATTATAGCTCAAGAGACTTAATGGAGTTCTCAGTTATTCCTGATTTCATCTCAAGTGTTTCTAAAACCCTGAGAAGCAGGGGACTCTTCATTTAATCTCTAATTTTAATTTCAATCATGACAACTCTCAAAATAGTTTTAGAATGTTAACCAATATGGCAGTGTTAATGTATTTGGTCTTGGCGGACAAAGTCTGCTACTGCTATTGATTATTGCTGCTGCTGCAGAAAAAGTATGGACTTGTTACTGCTAATAGACACACTGCGGTGAGCATGTAAGATATGCTGCTGCTGCTGCATAAATAGACATACATAAACCTTATAGCAGACCTAGGCAGGTGGAGCTGGGGAGGTGGAAGGTCTCAGAGGAACTCTGATAGCACTGCAGGACCAGCTTACAGCAAACACTGAACCAGACTATTTAAAAAGTTGAGCAAGAAATTGGCTGCATAATCAGAGGCAAATCAGCTTGTGCGATATAGTAAATGATGGGATTGTTAGCAGATTGCATCTAAAGAACCTATCAGCCTGTGCCATCTAGAGTTTCATGATTTATAGGCCACGTTCACACAGTATCAGAATACGATTGTCAGGCCTGTATTTGAGTCTTTAATATGGTTACGTTTACACACAGTTTGGTTATTTACGGGAGTGACAACCGCATTCTATAACTGAACTCACACCTGTAAATTTTCAGGCTGTGTGAACAGAACCGGATTGGACAACTAGTTGTCTGTCACATCATACAGTGCGAGAGAGCCGTTTTACGCTGTAAAAACGTGTTTCTACTGTGTGTTGCAGGTTTTCAAGTGTGGTTTTGCTTTTGGTAACTTGCAGCGACAGAGCTGTGTGTCATCTGAAGGTTTTAGATCCAGTCATTGTTCTCCACCAGACCTGCTCCCGTCAGTTTTGTGTTTTACGCGCCACTCAAATGCTCCGCTCTCCACCCAAATAAAAAAGCTGCTGTCGATTTGACGAATGAACTCGTGGCTCAATTGGGACTCTTGTCATGTCAAAAGTGGTAAGATTTTTCAGTTTTATGGATGTCGCCATCTTGGATATTACTTCGCGAATTGCACGTTCGTGCAAACAGTATTCGAGATGCTACTGTAAGTTGCTGTGTGAACGGGACATTTCGACACTCACAGCTGTAAGTAAACACGGTTGTCAACCCCAAAAACTGACAGTGTGAACGTAGCCATATGTATTCATTCAATTCAGATACTAAACAGATCTCATTTATGATTTTTCTTTTCTAAGTACACACACACAAAATTAGATCACTATTTTTGTGATCACCCTAGTGAAGGAAAAGCTATTCCGAAATGTATTTAAAATCTATTTATTTCATATTAAGAATACCACAAATCCATTAACAAATTTACTGACATATCACTTGAGACTTACTGATATAAAATTATAATTAAACTTTATTTGGAGTATTTCTTTATTGCACAATGCACATTTCTTAATATTATGCATGAAAAGTGTTTTAATATCACTATTAATAAGGACTGAATGATCTTTGTATAATATCAGTCTTTAAATGCAAGATATTTAAAGTGTACCTAAAGTATTCTTGCAATAGTTCCACTTCAGCACAATCAAATATACTTCAGTCTATGTTTAGTTGGATCTCAGCACTACTTCCACACATTTAAAGTGCATAAAGTACAAAATTAGTTGTTCCAATTTAGCAGACTTTAAGTATACCAGTTTAATATACCAAAAATACAATTGCAGGGTATTTTTATTAAGAACATAATTATGTAAGTAGTATACTTAGAATAAAATAAATGCATTTCAAATGCATTTTGGTATATTCATTTTTTCACTAGGGCAGACATTACGTCTTGTCTGGGAATGCAACTGTGCATCTAGATTAACTAGATTATTTTCCCTCTCCATTTCAACAGGATACACAATTAATAAATAATGAACAAACTGAAAAAAAAAGGCAAACAAAACATTTCTGTTTCTATCTAGTAAGCTGAAAACTCACCTGTTCTAAACTACATCTGTTGAAAATTCCCCGTTGATTTGTGAGCCTCATCAGTATTGAAAAACTCATTTCTCACCTGTGAATTTTTTATAATGTTACTGCACCCAAATTTCGTTTGTGCATGCTTCTGTAACCTCGTTCGGCCCCTTCTCTGCTGGGCTCAGGTTTCTGAGAGGCATCATCAGCTCTAGTGCTGCTCTCTGACTCTCTCTGAGGATATGAGTGCACTATAGGTCCCTCCATGTCACATCTGAAACCTTTCAGTTTTCTTTCTTCCTAAATATATCATCATCAAACTTTCTGTTATTAATTTGACCATAATATTTAGTTCACTCTTGGTCTTCAAAGTTACTTGGTCAAAATCACTGTCTCCTGAAAGAAGCTACAATATAGGGCATTTGCAGGGCATTTTTGAAACCAGTTGGCCATGTCATGATAACCTGTACTCTAATGAACACATTAAAGAACACTGCCTTCCTCTGTCTTCCAATTACAAAGAGCTATTTCACAAATGTGTAACAAATCTGTGATACATTTTGTGCACCAGTGCCTAAAAAACTGATTTTCGAGGTTTTTGCATTTGCTGTTTTTTCTTCAAGGAACTCTTCAAAAAACTTGAATTTTGAAATCGCGGTTCGGTATGGGTTCGGTTCGGGTTCGGTACGGGTTCGGTACAGCAGGGGGAAGAAAACTAAACAAAAAATTGCTTCTTTTTTCTTAAACTGGTTTATTGAAAATTTGTGTCTCTCTCTTTAAATAAATTCAATTATAATTACTATTTTCTTAAGGATAAAAAAAAATACTATCTCAGTTAATGCTGTAAACTATATACAGGGAGCTCTCTCTTGCACATTACTATAATATTAAAGGCTACAATTAACAACAGAGCCCAAACTATTAAATTCAGTTGCTATTGATTTTTCGATATAACAATCAACAACATCATATGCATAGTGAAATGCTCCCTCTAGAGTTCATTTCTCCAGTGAACTAACATGCTGTGGACACTAAATGACTTGCCTGAGGTAAATGTAATGCTACGTGAGATATTATTCTCAAGCTGTTTTATTGATGTCTTTCTGCAATTGAAACACTGGTTGAGAGATTACACATAAACATATATATGCTTAGATCATCTATTATTTTTCTTCTGCACTTTTTCCTGTTGTGGCGGTTAGCAAACAGTGTTGCATTACCGCTCACGCCCCCTTCTGGATTGGAGTGTGAATCGCCTGTGACTGACTGTATTCGTTGTCTGACTGTATGCACCGAACCGTGACGTCTGTACTGTGACGAATACATGTACCGTTACACCCACACAAAACTTTTTTTACATATAGTAAACTCACTATACTATATAGCAAATCTTAACTGCTTGTATCATTGTGCAATGCAAATTATATTATCGACCAGCTCTACAATAACGCATTAACATCATGATTTTCTGTAAAGCCACTCTGAAACAATGTGTAATGTTTATGTAAATAAATAAAATCATGGCAGACAAATAGATAATTTAAAAGACATCAGAAAAAGTGACTTTACACACAATATTTAGTCAATAATGATTCATGTACGGATCAGGGGTCATAATTAATAGTGTACATTTTTATCATGTTTTATTTATTTCGTACAAGTAACCACACTTAGGGCTTTACTAAACAGGACAAATTAGGGTGAGACCGCAATCCCATGAAAGCGCTGATGGGAGTGGAAAGTTCTGTAGGTGATGTACTGAAAATTAAAGATCAGACGCAGCCATGTCAAGCCCAAAGTGTGTAAAGACATGCTTTTCTCAGCGTTAAACAATGGTGCAAATACCAGTAAACTGACTACCGCAAACCTTAGTAAATCTCCTCCCATAAATTTTGTGTTTGAAAGGGAAACTCCTACAAATACATATGCATGTCTTTAGTAAATCCTGACAACAAAAGAGGGTTTGCACTGCTGCAAGCACTGCTGCAAGTAAATCTAGTCCTAAATGCATTAAACTGGCAGCCCTAATAAAATACTCACAGAGAAGAAAACCAATGTCATAGCCACTCCACTGATGCATGTGAACAGAGCGAGAAAGGCCACTCACCTGAGGTGTCATCCCGTGACAGAGGTAAAGGATGGGAATGTTGTCAGTGTCTGGCCCTTGGTCGAGACACAAGTCAGTCTTCAGAGAGTTTCTCAGCTAAGAGAAAAATGATACTGACGGTTAAATACACAATCGAGAGCATGTCATTATTTTTTTGTTGTTGTTGTCGTCCCTCTCTCTCTATGTCTTTTTCTCACACAGCAGGTAAAACTCAAGGCTCTTTCTCACTTGCATCGTAATTCTCCTCCTAATTACAGGTTGTAATTATAAAATTCATTTTCATAAGTGTATGCACACTCATGAATCATCTAAATTATATTCCAGCCGAAGTCCTTGGCAAAGTAAAAGAGGTGTACTGTCACGCCTTCCACAAATAACTTGAACTCGCTGCGCTTCTGTTTACCTGATTTTACCTCCAGAGTATAAAGAGCCTATTAGTAAAATCATTTCACGCAGAGCCTCAAAAACAATTTTTCTCCATAGGCTTCGAAGTGTATTGTAACTGCTACATCTAATAAAAATAATGTTTAAACACATGGCTGTATCAGTGACAACGGAATTCCTAGCGGAGGACTTCAGTGGATCCTATCTCTGTTTTGGCATTTTCCGTTGGATTCAGCTGAATACTGCTGTGCCTTTTATCACTGTGTGCTGAATTTCCAGCCAACATGATTGACAGGCTCATCAAATGCAGTCAGTCAGAGTAAAGTAATGAGGGCGAGAGCTATTTCTGAGCCCTTTACTCCCAGAATTCATTTCAATAAGGCTGACCTATTTTCTACAGTTTCTTCCTTTTAAATTGCGCCTATGAAAACACATATGATGAAATCAAGCACAGAAAGAACACCTCAACCAGACAGCCTGGTTCTGCATCAGTACTGAGTCAAGTGCATTATTATTTTGTCTAGTATAGGAAATAAAAAGCGAATGAATTGTTTGGACTTGACATGCATGGCTAATATAAACAGTATGGGTGCGCCACGCTACAATGCATTTCGCAGGCATCATTTTCTCAAGCAAATTGGAAAATCCTCTTCAGGCGCCTCGGACAGAACGGCGAGTGGGTGTCGCACGTGGCAAGAGCTGCTCTCAAATCCAGCCTCAATGGTAAAATATCTGGGCATTCACAATGAGCTGTGGCTTATTCAGCACTCACAGGAGCCATGGAGAGAAACTGTCTTGCAACTGCCACTGCTCTGACTGGACTAATCTTTTCACTTGCAGGGTTTTATTACAACACGATTTGATCTGCACTGCTGGGAAATGAATCAATCGGACAGAATATACACTGTATTTGAACTCTTTATTTGCTCTTTTTATGTGCCGAGCATTTACGATTGCTTCCGCTTCACTGGACTTAATACAAATACTCACCACTCCATATGCGATGGTGTCTGTGTACATTCTCATCTCAGGGTAAATGTTCACTAGATACCAGCGGAAGGTCTTGCACTGCAGTTTTTTCCTCAGTGCTTTCCTTTCCTTGATGTCACCGATGTCTATCCCTGAGTCCTGATGACAAACAAACACAAAAAGGTAGAGTTGAACTCGGTTCAGTTTCATTAGCTAGTCCCCTAGCTCGCGAATCCTACTACATTTTTATCATCCCATTGGAACCATCAGAGCTGATTGGAGCTGACTGCAGCACAGACACACAAATATGGAGTAAATGATGGCGAAAGACCCTTTTTATGGTTTTAATTTATAAATCAAACCCAAGAAAAAAAAATTTGTTCACTTTGTAAGGTAAAATTTAACTGAAATGTCATCAATCATATTTGAACACTAGTGAGGACTAATGCACAGTGGCAAAACTGTAAGATTAAGACCCTATCATACACCAGGCGCAATGCGACGTCAGGCTAGTTTCAGCCTGACACAGTTATCATTTTCACATCCAGCACCACGTTGTTTAAATAGCAAATGCACTCGTGCCCATCTGTTCGCCCATGGGCGTGCTGGTCTGAAAATGAGGAGTGTTCAGGTGCATTGTTGGCGTGTTGCTATTTTAAGGCAAAAGAAAACGACTGCACCATTGACCAACAAAAACCTGGTCTCAATGGCGCAGTATTTTTTTTTTGTTATTTAAAGGCCGCGTTAGTAATATACGCCTATAGGCGGGTGCACAACACGCATACACTCTGCTTGTTACACACACAGGGACACGCAGCAGCACACAAACATGCCAAATATTAAAAATAAAAGGATTACAGTGTGAAAGATTATTGTGTACATAAAGATAAAAATGCCTACATGTCATAATGGATAGTCATTGCATGTATCAGAATTACCTGTTTGCAGTAATGTCGAATGAAATTGGCTAATTATTTGACCAATCGTGGCAATACACACATGTATTTAAATTGACTCGTCAGGTTGAGGATGTCTATAATCCGCCATGTAAATAGCAATCCACTCTGGTGCGAGTGCACTTGGCTTTTAAAGGGAATGGAAGATGAGACTCAGATTGGTTTATTGCACATTACGCCCAAAACACACCCATGACTCATTAAAATATTAGGTACAACCCTTTTAGACCATGCGTCTGGCGCGCCGACTAAAGTTAAACTACCAAAAGTGGATTCGGATTTGCCGTGCACCTGCACCATGTGCTTCAGACCATGTGCTTAGATCATTAAAATATTGTTAAAATGTATTTCCCAACCATTTTGATGCAGAATTATGGCTCTGTTGTTTCTGTGTGGCTGAAATTCATGCTGAGCATCATTTTAGTGTTTAAATACAATTATAGTTTCTAGTAATAGTTTGAATTAGTTTTTATTTTTATAGTTTTGATTTTCATTTTTTTTTTTCAGTTTCAGTTTCAGTAAGTTTCAGTAATTTTGTTGTGCTGTCATTTTTATTCATTTTTTTATATGTCTATATAGTTAAGTATAATAATCCTGATCCACACAAACTGCCAAATCTAATAATAACACATTAACAAATTCAGTTCAAAGAAAACTAAATAATAGGCCCTTTGAACTGAATATGTTAGGGGCCGTTCACACAGGACATGTTTTTCCATTCCACTGCGCTACTTTTCCATTGTTTTTCAATGTAAACACGCACTGGATGGGGCGCTCAAGTTAAAATGTTAAACTTTTTAAAAACGTGTCTCTAGACCTTGTGCTTTTTTTCATCCCACTGACCTGCGCCTCGCATTTTTAACAGCAAAAACGCGTTCTGTGTGAAACAGTCCTTAAACTGCCAGTAAAAACTGAAGTAGTTAGTTGTCTTTTATCATAATTAAGGGAATGTAGGGATAATTTTAAATAATTTCATTACTTTTGGTTTGAGCAGATGTTGCCAATTTGTCCTGTCCCTGGTTGCTATTGCTATTCTAACAACTAGTACTTCATTAAGAAACTTTGTTCTTTTCTCAAGTCAAGATGTTTCAAACAAAACGCTTTAATTGGTAATCAATTTATAGATTATTCCAGTGGCATCTTTTGTCATTTAACCAAAGCCAGTTATTTAAAGGGATAGTCCACTCAAAAATGAAGCACAAAATATTTTGAAGAATGTTTGTGACAGTTTTAATTCCCATTGACATCTATTGAAAAAAAAAAAAAAAAAAAAAAAAAAAAAAAAACAATTCGAAATCAATGGGAACCGAAACTGTTTGGTTATCAACATTCTTCAAAAAATATTATTTTGTGTTCAGCCAAAGACAGAAAGAAATGCATACAGGTTTGGAATGACATGAGGGTGAGCAAATGATGACAGAATTTTCATTTTTTGGTGGACTATCCCTTTAATGACAATACTCTGCAGGAAGTTACATCAGCTTTGGCTGAAAGTGGCTGAAAGTCATATAGAAATTCTCCCTTAAATTACCACATACACTCTCAAAAGAAAAGGTTCTGTCAAGTGCTTTATATATCGAACTTTTCAGGGGTTCCCATCATGGGATCATTTTATGGATTCAGTTTTAATAAATTAATTTTGTTTTATGAATTAAACAGCTTGTAAACATACTTTAATCACTTGAAAAAATATTGAAATAACTGGTTAAACATGAAAGTATTATTCATCATTTCAGACATTTCTCCTTATATAGAGCCTTCTTGGCATAAAGCGTTCTTTAAAATTGAGTCCTAGGTTTCTACATAGAACCTTTTTTTTTTTTTTTTTGAGAGAGAGAGTGTAGATATATTCATTTTTTTCAGAGTTCAAAAGGCACTGCATAACATGAATGACATGACAGCGTGCATCCTTCATATTTGCACTGCACTAACAATGACCTTTATTCATGATTATATCCATAATATAGCACAAGTGCTCTACTGTTTAACATTGAAGGAGATTATTGGACTGGAGATATAGAATCAGGTTGATTTGCCATATATTATTGCAGTGATTTATGAAAATGCAGCATTGGACTCCATATACCGCTGGAATTGAAATAGAAATGAACATCTCAGCTCATGTTGCTCAGCACACTAGAGTCATGTCTTTGTTCCAGTCACTTCCCTTTCTCCCTTTCCCTCCTCTCAATATTCAGCTTGGGTCTGGGAATCTGCTGCAATCTCACGACGCCTTCCGCTTTCACCAGATCTTAATTGCTGTCTCGCTGATAAATGCACGAGCAGGGCCAAAGCTCCCTGAATAAATGGAGCACTGTAACATATGGCTGGAAGCAGAGCTGAGGGCTGGAGAACTATAAATGAGGTAATGGTTGTTTAATAGACAATAACAACTGTATTTCTCTATGCATTCTAATCACTTTTCTACAGGCTTTATAATCAGATCTCCTTTGCATTTATTCAAGTTATGTATGACTGTATAGTACTGGCATCAATTTTATTTCCAACAACGGAAACAGAGTGTTTATGGGCCACTCCTGTTTTGTGGCACATTTTTAACTCTGTGGGCCCTATTTTAACGATCTAAGCACATGGTCTGAAGGTTATGGTGCAGGTGCACTTTGGCATGTCCAAATCCTCTTTTGCTAGTTTAACTTATTGGCGCGCCAGGCACATGGTCCAGAAGGGTTGTACCTAGTCTCTTAATGAGTCATGGGTGTGTTTTGGGTGTAACGTGCTATAAACCAATCAGAGTGTCATCTCCCATTCCTTTTAAAAGACAGGTGCACTTGCACCATGGCGGATTCGCTATTTACATGGCGGAATTTGCAAGTGGAAAGACTGAACGCTTCTCCAGAGAGGAATCCTTTTATTTTTAATATTTAAAAATGTTTGTGTGCTGCTGCACGTCCCTGTGTGTGTAATAAGCAGAGTGTATGTGTGTTGTGCACCCGCCTATTGGTGCATATTACAAACGCGCCTTTTATATAACAAAAAAAAAATGGTCTGAAAACGAGGTTATCATTTTCACGGTTATCATTTTCACGTCCAGCGCCACGTTGTTTAAACAGCAAATGCACTCGCACCCATTTGTTCGCCCACCTGGTCTGAAAACGAGGTGTTTAGGTGCATTGTTGGCGTGTTGCTACTTTGAGGCAACTGAAAACGACTGCGCCATTGACCAACAAAAACCTGGTCTAAAGTCAATGGTGCAGTCGTTTTCAGTTGCCTCAAAATAGCAACACGCCAACAATGCACCTGAACACACCTCGTTTTCAGACCAGGTGAGCGAACAAATGGGTGCGAGTGCATTTGCTGTTTAAACAACGTGGCGCTGGACGTGAAAATGATAACCGCGTCGGGCTGAAACTAGCAAAAAACACTTGCGTCGCGCCGGGTGTATGATAGGGCCCTGTAACTTGAAGAAAAAAAAAAAAAAAAAGCTTGTGACATAGTTAGTAAAAGTATTTTTATAAAAGGGTATGTCAGACTTTCAGAAAAATGTTCTGGTCAAGCTCAGTGTTACGTTAGATCTTGGCTTGAGTTTTTGTTTGAGTTGTGTTCTTGTTTGGTTTTGCAAACCAAACTGTTTCCAGTTCAGTTTCCTGTGTTAGTGGACACCATTTTCAACTAAAAACCGAAATCTTTTCATTCATTTTGACTGTTCATTTACACTACAACAGTGTTTTGAGGGCGTTTTTTTTTTTTTTTTTTTTTTTTTTACAAATATGAATGTTTAATTGATAAGGATATCTTATACTCTAAAAATGCTGGGTTAAAAACAACCAAAGTTGGGATGAAAATGGACAAACCCAGCAATTGGGTTGTTTTAACCCAGTGATTGGTTTAAATGTTTGCCCAACGTGCTGGGCAGTTTTATTTAACACAACTATTGTTTAAAAATTACTGTATGGCTGGCTTAAAATGAACCCAAAATAAGTTGGAAATTAAAAATCAACAAAAATAAGCAAAAGGTGAACATTTATTAATAAGCAATTAAACATACCAACATACTTTGGGTTCATTTTAAGCAAGCAATAAAGTAATCTTTAAGCAAAAGTTGAGTTAAATAAAACTACCCAGCAGGTTGGGCAAACATTTAACCCAACCGCTGGGTTAAAACAACGCATTCACTGGGTTTGTCCATTTTCAATCCAACTTGGGTTGTTTTTAGCCCAGTATTTTTTAGAGTGTATGAAATCAAGGAAATAAACTCCTGTCATCTGAAGATTGGACTACTGCAACAGCCTGTTGTCTGGCCTTCCAGCATGCAGTTACCCTACAATGATCCAGAATGCTGCAACACACCCGGACTTCAGTGAACACAAAAAGTCTCCCTACCCACCTCCTTTGTCTCGCTACACTGGCTGCCAGTATCTACCCACATCAGATTCAAGCCATATAAAATCTGCACCCTCCCACATACACCCCCTTTGCCACGTCTATGCTTCTTTCTTGGAGCTGCTGGGGTCTGTGAATGAGCGGTGCTTGTGCTACTATTGCAATGAGGCACAAAATCAATTTCCAGAACATTCACATTCACAGTTCCTTGACGGTGGTATATATTAAGTGTGTTATATTTTTAAAAAAACACAGCACGGCACTATCCATGAGCAATTGATTGAACTTTACTGACACAAATTAATTACAATATAAGCAATACTCATTTGAGACTTCAATATAAAAACCCTACATCTTTTGTAAGTTTTGGAACTTGTATTGCAGCTTTTCTTGTGTTACTGTCTCGTTTGGATGAATGTGTTTTCCTCATTTATAAGACGTGTTGGATAAAAGCAGAATTTCTAGCGGTATGTAGCTGACATAGACCTCACCTCTTGTGGAATGTTCCAGGCCATGTAGACGTGGCTTTTAAACTCATCCATCCACACTTCAGCCACTCTCAGGGCATTTCTGCGCACGTGGGCAGTAAGATCCTCCGTGTAGGGTTTGTGGGCGCGCTCGATATGGGCGATACGGGCACAGGGCAACACCTCAACACTTCCTCCACACTGCCACACCTACAAACACAAAAACACAAAGAGTCTAAATAAAAATACATTTTCATGCTGAGAAATAGAACAGGCACAATTCTTGGCGAAGTGCAGAAGCTTTGTATCTTGCGTAACACTTGTGTCTTTAAGAATAAAGCTCATTTGGATGTCTTAAGGACACCAAGACCCCCATGAGACCCTGAAAGGGAATTTAATTTATGGCAAGTGCAGTAAATAGGATACATTTAAAATACTGATTCGTCTCAAGGGGAAAAAATAGTGCATGTGTCCTTGCATGTGCACACTCACAAACCGAGTGAGGCCGCTATCTTCTATGGCTGTATCCTAACACAGATGGCAGCTCATAAGTGACTGATTTGGAACACTCTACAGAGACAGCAACTCTGTGCAGCATTCAAGTAGATCTCCACATGTGAAGCACATGGGAGACGTGAAGCACATGGGAGACGTGAACCACAGTTACAACAGAGTTAAGAGTTAGCATGTTGCTAAGCTAACCATCAGCCTGTCAGAGCAGGCAAACAAATACTGCTTAAATTTGTATTAAGATTGAACAAATGTTTCAATATTTCTTAGTGCTGAATAAAAGAAGTGTGTACACTTTGGCATAGTTTAAAAAAAAAAAAAAACTGAATGTAAACTTTTCAGACACATACAGTAATTGCATGTTAATTGCAATCAAATGAAAATGTGGGATAGTTTGAATTCAATTATCTGAGCTGCTTTCTTGACCCACGTTTAAGAAAGACTTAAGTACATCTTTTTATGTAATTTCATTACTTCTTAAATGGTTAAAGTGTACTGCCAATCACTTATAGTAAAAGAAATTACATTAAAGTATATTTTATATCAAAACTTATGTCATGTATTTACATATATTTGTAAAGAAGTTGCAATTTAGTACATTTAAAATATATTAACTTTAACTATAATATCGAATGACACTACAGTTAAAATTATAATCAGGTACTTTACATGTGCTTTAGTATGTTAGTTAACACATCAAAATAAGTGTACTTCTTTAAAGCATGACTAAAGATTATTAAAGGGGGCCTATAACACCCCTTTTACAAGATGTAATATAAGTCTCTGGTGTCCCCAGAATGTGTCTGTGAAGTTTCAGCTCAAAATACCCCACAGATCATTTATTATAGCTTGTCAAATTTTCCCCTATTTTGTGTGTGTCCCTTTAAATGCAAATGAGCTGCTGCTCCCGGCCCCCTTTTCAAAAGAGGGCGGAGCTTTAACAGCTCATGCTTTGGTTGCTCAACAACAACAAAGCTGGAGAATCTCACGCAGCCAAAATGACGATTGTCAGTAACGGTGTTCAGCCTTACATTGTTCAAACCGGAGTCGGACACTGATGGAGAGACTCAGGAAGAAGTTACAACTTTTAGAATGAAACTGGACGGTTCTGAATGGTTGTATTTGCTGTGAAGTTGATTCAACTCATCGACTAGCATGTGCTGTCATGTTAATCTTTTGTGCAAATCCAGCTTTGAATTGACCCTCGTTTGTGAAGCAGTCCGGCGTAAAATGACGGCATGTCAACAACACTCTACTACAACTCTTCCTCTTCTCAGCCCAACATGGCCTCACCCCCTTTGTTGTGTGTTCTCGGGGGCAGGGTTTAAGTAAATTTTAGGGTTAGTGATGTCACCAACATGGGAAAAAGCTTGTTGTAGTCCCTACCAGCCATTTGTTGTAGTCCTTAAACAGAGAATTCTTTAAAAAAAAAAAAATCTCCCTTTGCATTGAACTATGGGCATCATAACTTGATGTTGTTTATGCTCAAACAGCAACATTACACACTAACTAAAGTTAAAAAAGGGAATGGCACCTCAATGGCAAAATGGCACCTCAATAGGCAGCCAGGTAAGTACTGAAATATAACTATACTGTATGTATTGATGAAAAGACCAGTGTGAATTACAGCCTGTGTTATTCACCAGCAAACTTATTTGAAAAGGTTGGTTGACCAATGAAGTCTTAATAATTTATTTAAAAAGCATAGCAGTATCCAAACCACAGACCAATGTCCAAACACAACAATACACTGGTGACAAGCTATGCTGTTTTCTATTTAAAAAATTAAAAAGCTGCATAGGGCAAAAAGCTCTTTCAGCAACAACAGAATATGCACCCTAACTACTATCTATATGTAGACAAAATTTCCATCACTCTTTCAAGATTAGAACTGCATTTTGAAGCCATTGTTATGGACAGCCAATTTCAACAACCATAGTCTGAGGAAAAATATTACAATCTGAGAGGTCAGGACTTCACTTTGAAGCCAGAGGAAAGATATCAAGATTGTGTCAAGTGTACTATGAGGCTGAGCAGAAGAAGCTATCAAGGACGCTCGATATACTCTTCAGTCCAGCAGGTACACTCTGCTCTCGCTGTGGGGAGGAAGATGGAGCTGTCTTTATACCTCAAACACGACTCCCTGTCAATATATTGCTCACTCTTAAAGGGGCATTCACAGTGACAGTGAATTGAAGTGACAAAGCCACATGAAGTCACTCATTTTCAATGAAAGTTGGCTGTTGGAGATTCAAAAAAGTTGAACAATTTGCACTACAGGTCAAAAGTTTGGAATAATTAAGATTTTTTAATGTTTTGAAATAAGTCTCTTATAGGCTCAACAAGGCTACATTTATTTGATCAAAAATACAATAAAAACTGTAATATTGTGAAATATTGTTACAAATCTGTTCTTTCTGGTTCTTGAATCTGATTGGCTGAGAGCTGTGCGATATTCCCCCAGTATCAGCACTGGAACCGTTTCACCGTTTGTATCACTCCGCTTGCGGCAACTGTCATGGCGGTCGAGCAAATCCATCATATTTTTTAAAAATACTATTGTTGTTGTGTCACGAAATGTAGTTTTAAGAGTTTTTTAGGCGAGAATGTAGTTATTTAGAGCTCAAATATGTGACTCATATATAAACATAGCGCCTGTTTTACAATTTGTTTAGCTGCTTTCGCAGATGTGAGCTCCAGGCCGTTAGCGACCATCTAGCGCTCATGTACCCGCAGAGAACAGCTTCATCTCGGCCAGTCCTTCGTTTGCTGCTGGCTCTTATGTAGATAGTGGTTAAATATGAGATATAATTCTTTTGGGGTATATCAAATGGCCAATCTTTGGTCTTATTAATCTATTACTTGTTCCAGAGCAAAACGATTTGGGTTAGGGGAAAATGAAGTTTCATAACTTTATATTTAGGCTATATTTAACTTAAATCTTGTACTAGAGAGCTGCTTATGTATGTTTGAATTGTTTGTCTTTATGAGTGAGTCAGAACAAGGAAAAGGGAAATCCCTTTAACTTTTAAAAGGACAAAGATATCGCTTTCCTCAGTGGACAGCCTGCAGCCTCGTGCCTACGGCCGAATCACAGCCGTGCTGATATACAGCCATATCGCACTGCTACTTGTCTGATACTGCTCATTTAAAATAAGTTTAAAAATTTAAATACATTTTAGAATGCAATTTACTCCTCTGATGGCAAAGCTGAATTTTCAGCTTCATTTCTCCTGTCTTCAGTGTCACATGATCCTTCAGAAATCATTCTAATATGCTGATTTGCTGCTCAAGAAACATTTCTTATTATCAATGTTGAAAACAGTATTTGCTGCTTAATATTTTTTTTGGAAACCGACCATTCAATAGCCTTGTTTTATTCAAGGACACATTAAACCAGGGCTCTTCAAGTAGTTTCATTCGAGGGCTGGATTATCAAATCAAAAAGTTGAGTTGGGCCGTGCTTCGTAGCTCAAAGTAAACTAGTGAAACGCCTGAAAACAGCACTATTTGTTCTGTATTTGTTGTTACTGACTGAGAAACAACTACAGATAATTCAGTGACAGAGCGGTCCGAACGAATCCAAATCGATTTAAAAGTCTTTTTAATCTTCATTCATGGCACGTTTCTCCTGTTTTCCTCATCAGTCTTGTTGGGAATGTTGAGGCTGTTTCATCCGATTTAAAACTAGTTTAATCATCGAGTGATTTGTAATTTGTAAACGAGAGGCTTGTCGAATTGAAACGCTCCTCACTAGATGTCGCAACGCTGTTTAATAATGATGACCGGGAATAAACGCAGCTCCTTTAAGCTTTCGTTCTATTATCCACTGGGAAGTGCTGTGTAGCTCAAAGTAAACTTGTGAAAAGCCTGAAAACAGCGCTATTTGTTCTGTATTTGTTGTTACTGACTGAGAAACAACTACAGATAATTCAGTGACAGAGCGGTCCGACGAATCCAAATCGATTTAAAAGTCTTATATCTTCATTCATGGCACGTTTCTCCTGTTTTCCTCATCAGTCTTGTTGGGAATGTTGAGGCTGTTTCATCTGATTTAAAACTAGTTTAATCATCGAGTGATTTGTAATTTGTAAACGAGAGGCTTGTCGAATTGAAACGCTCCTCACTAGATGTCGCAACGCTGTTTAATAATGATGACCGGGAATAAACGCAGCTCCTTTAAGCTTTCGTTCTATTATCCACTGGGAAGTGCTGCGTAGCTCAAAGTAAACTTGTGAAAAGCCTGAAAACAGCGCTATTTGTTCTGTATTTGTTGTTACTGACTGAGAAACAACTACAGATAATTCAGTGACAGAGCGGTCCGAACGAATCCAAATCGATTTAAAAGTCTTATATCTTCATTCATGGCACGTTTCTCCTGTTTTCCTCATCAGTCTTGTTGGGAATGTTGAGGCTGTTTCATCCGATTTAAAACTAGTTTAATCATCGAGTGATTTGTAATTTGCAAACGAGAGGCTTGTCGAATTGAAACGCTCCTCACTAGATGTCGCAACGCTGTTTAATAATGATGACCGGGAATAAACGCAGCTCCTTTAAGCTTTCGTTCTATTATCCACTGGGAAGTGCTGCGTAGCTCAAAGTAAACTTGTGAAAAGCCTGAAAACAGCGCTATTTGTTCTGTATTTGTTGTTACTGACTGAGAAACAACTACAGATAATTCAGTGACAGAGCGGTCCGAACGAATCCAAATCGATTTAAAAGTCTTATATCTTCATTCATGGCACGTTTCTCCTGTTTTCCTCATCAGTCTTGTTGGGAATGTTGAGGCTGTTTCATCCGATTTAAAACTAGTTTAATCATCGAGTGATTTGTAATTTGTAAACGAGAGGCTTGTCGAATTGAAACGCTCCTCACTAGATGTCGCAACGCTGTTTAATAATGATGACCGGGAATAAACGCAGCTCCTTTAAGCTTTCGTTCTATTATCCACTGGGAAGTGCTGCGTAGCTCAAAGTAAACTTGTGAAAAGCCTGAAAACAGTGCTATTTGTTCTGTATTTGTTGTTACTGACTGAGAAACAACTACAGATAATTCAGTGACAGAGCGGTCCGAACGAATCCAAATCGTTTCAGATCGTTATGCCAGCGTGTTTGGCCAATTCACGGAAAAGAAAGAATCGAGACAAAAGAATGATTAATTCACGAACGATAGCTGGATCAGTCGACAGAAATACGGAACACATATAATAACTGCTGAAATATTCGCACGGAAAATGTTTCTCAGGTCAGTCGGAGGAGCGTGCATGGTACGAACAGTGCGTATATAGACGTACAGCTGCAGGCGCCACTGCGGCCACGTATCTAACCAAATTTAGCCGAACCGCCAGGAAAAGAGGAGGAGAGAGATTGGGGTGCCGCGGGCCGGATTTGGCCTGCGGGCCGCCAGTTGACAAGCCCTGCATTAAACTGACCAAAAGTGAAAGGCATTTTTAATGTTACAAAAGATTTCAACTAAATGCTGTTCTTTTGAACATTATATTCTTCACAGAATCCTGAGTTTCATAAAATTAATGTATAATGTTTTCCACAAAATAGTAAGCAGCAAAAACAGCTCTTTTAAATTGTAATTATATTTCACAATATTACAATTTTTACTGTATATTTGTCTAAATAAATGCAGCATTGGTAAGCATAAAGGGACTTCTTTCAAAAATATAGAAAAAAATGGTAATGATTCCAAAACATTTGACCGGTAGTGTATGCAAATGAGCAGTTGCGATAGTGGGAGTTGCTTGGATACAGCGATCGAGTGTGAACGCCTACTAGCAGCCAGCAGCACAGAAAATCTGTGACCTCCAGCCATTTAATCACTGTCAGTGTGAACACGCAGTTAAGAGAACAGGAGATTCGGTCAAGCACACATGCCAATCACTCTTGTTTGTGAGAGGACCTGTGTGTATAGAGCTTCGGTAAGTGTCTCTATGAGGTGCTTGACTGGGTCAGTTCAAATCTAAAGCCACACCAGGCTACAGTTACAAGCAGGAACACAATTAGGCCTGGTTTTGAAGAAGGGGAGTCAATTATGGGGAGCCCTTCAATAAAATCAGCAGTTTCTATGACAATGGCACACCAATGACACACAGACATGGAAACAGCACGCAGAACATAAAATCCACTCCCTTGGGGACATCTGAAAGCAAAAGGTCCAAGGACAACTGGCTTGGATGGTTTCCCAGATCAGAACGGTGCAATTAAAAGCACTTACTAGTATATACTTAAGCGGCAGTTGTTAAATTGAAAGAAAAGATTCTCGGCGTGGGTGGAATTGCTGTTGTCATGGTTTATTGTCGTTGTTGACCATAGCGTGCATTAGCAGTCGCACTGCCCTGATATTTACTCCTGTATAATTTACCCTTGTCAGACTCTATGTTTGACAGTCGCTGCTCTACTGTGAGTAACATGCGCACTGAACTGAGTAGTGGGTGGTTTAAAAATGTCTGTTTCTCAAGTATGTGCGTGTATATGTGTGAATGTGTGACCGCCTGCTTTTATTCCTCTTTTCTGCCTGCCAATCCTCCTACGGACACTCACGGTTCCCCGAAACTAGAGCATCCCTGCCGCTTTGTCAGTCCTAAACTTTGTCTCGCTGTTTTTTTTTTTTTTTTTTTAACTCTAATGTGCTAACATTTACTTCCCAAATGATCATCCACATGCTTGAATTTGCTCTGCTGTGATGACACTGATTGGAGAGTACACTGGTTCATATGAACCCGAATGTCATTCATTTCCCGGTGCAAACATTTGTTCAAGAGTGCTCCATTTCCGTGGAGTGCACTCAGTCCACATCACAGAGAGATGTTTGGGAGCAAGAGTGGCAGAATACTAATCAAACAATGACAATGTCTGAAAGAGAATATTAGTGTATACACTGAATATTGGCTACTATTTAAAAAAAAAAAAAATAGGGTTTATTTTTGTGATTATGACTTTTTGACTGTACATTATCCTGCTTATTATATACTGTAAACCCTAATGCTCAAAATAATTAATTGGTTTGAGTAGGGCAAACTCAAATTAAACAAATTAGTTCAATCAAATGAACTTTTATGAGTATTTAGAACTTTCTTTTTCTGTTGAGTTCACAAACTGACACATTTTAAGTAATATGAATTGTTTTTATTGTTTTAAGTTTTATGAACTTGTTTTGTTGAATTTAGACAAACTTAAATTTACCTGAAATTTACCTGAAAGCATGAGCTTAGTTTGAGAACAGGTAGACCATATGCAGAGCCGGGGGAAGACAGTCAAAATAGGTATGTGCCGCCCCCTACGCTCAAATTTTTAAGAGAAAAAAATTTCAATTTATCATATTGACCCATACAGTTGACCCTTAGGGCAGGTGTAATTATAGTTATTATAGTTATTATAATTATTTTAGTTACTATAGCTATGTCTGACAAGTCATGCCATTCTCACGCCACACATCATGTTCTCACAGAGTGAAAAATACATTGCGGAGCAAAGAGGACACTGACAACACATCGACAGACAAGACAGTGCAGGTTACTTTTGATATGAAACAAAGTTTCAAATTTCAAATTTTGTAATTTTTAAAGAAATTTAAACAAATACCATTTTGTGGCTCTTTAATGTGTCGTGACAGATTGCTGTAGTGCCTCAGTTCAAGCAGCTTGTGAACCGATCGTCTCTTCTTACTAGTTAAGTTATAGCATCGAATAACCATGAATGAACATCAGAAGGAATATTGTTTCAAAGAAAGACGTCAGTACACTCCATTTTTCAATTTCAAGTCCACCGACATTAATCTACTAACTCCTCTGACTGCTTTGTCGGACATAATGGCGGATTCAGTGTTATGATTGGTTAGATCGCCTGTCAATCAAATTCCCGGCGAAGACATTGTCGATCGTGCTCATCATGGTGCGGCGCCCTCTAGTGGTCTGGAGCCCTGGGCAACTGCCCAGTTTGCCCATCACTTCCGCCGGCCCTGGCTATATGATAAATGTTCTATATTGCCGTACTCTCTCAGCAATTGCTATGCTATGCTAATGTTATCAAAGCATTGTGTTACCAATTAGCATTTGCTAGATTAGCTAGTTATAGCTAGCTAAATTTCCACTACTAAAAATATAAGTTGAGATTACATGATAATTTTAAGATAAATGTATGAGTTAACTTACTAAAAAAAATCAAGTTAAGCACGAAAGTTGAAAGCTGCCAGTTATGCTTACTTAAATTCTGAATTTTTAAACTTAAAAAAAAAAGATGTAACTGATTACCTCAAATTTTTTGAGTTTTGCCAACTTATTCGGGTTTACAGTGTACAGTAACTTTCCAATTAAATAAATAATATGATACAATTCACTTATTGTGTACATGCAAGTATTTACATTGTACTTATAAAAAATACCTGCATGTAATTACAGAAATGAATTACAGCTGTAATTACATGCAGGTATTTTTTTATAAGTACAATCGAAATCTATAATTACACTGTTGACCCTTAAACCTTCAATCACCTAACAAGACACCTAATATAAAGTAAGACCAGAAAAGTTCCTAAAAGGTACCAGATTAGGTTTTTCGGCTTGTAACAATAACAGAACCCTTTTTAGTGCTAAATAGAACCTTAATGTTGTTATAGAGAACCTTATAGATTAGAACCTTATAGATTAGAACCTACAGAGTTTTTACCTCTACTTGGTTTTATAATAGCTTGTAGTCTATATTAGGGTTTTACAGGGAAAAAAAAAAACAACAACAAAAAAAAACAAACTGATTTCTAAGACTATCATTCAGTTAAGTCTTAGAAACAAAAACAGAGAAATCTGGCATTGACGCTACAGATAACACCAACATACTGTGATGCTGTGCATGCTTTGCACAAAGTATTTTTGTATCTAATTTCCAACCCTGCAAACCTCTAATGAAAAAGACTCGCAAGGATGACATGTCTATAAATACTTCCTCAGAGTTTCTGTCACCTTGCTATGTTTAGTGTTCCATAGTGAACTGCGTAGCAAATCAACAATCCACAACTGAAAATCTGAGCCATAGTTCACAGAGTAAAACCAACAGGAAATGGGAATGTATGTAAAACAACATTAATTAATTACGCTCCAACAGCACTATCCCACTGATGTGCTGACGTGACTCTTTATTGTAGCTAATGGTGGCTATGTTCTATTCCAGACTAGAAAAGGCCATCTGTTTCAACTTCTGAGGTGCTCCATCAGCAAAGCCTCATTCCCTTTAGATACAGATGGACAGAAAGAGCCCTCACACAATGCTGCTCGATGCCCTTCAGACCTTGGCCTACTGCAAAAATACCTGCAACATGCTCTCATTTTCCTTTATCCTTTATCTCAATGCCCTCCCAGAGGAGATTATGTACAAAACATGCTATGAGTTTACATAGCAAATTGCAGAAATGTTCTCTGATATTATGAAAAAATTGACAGAGTTTGATTTACTTTACTGAGCAAACAGTGATTCATGAGCAGAGTAGTAGAATCCAGGTATAGCAGAACTAAATGAAGAATAAATGTAAATGTTACTTCTATTTCACACCGCTACCCTGGTCTAAAACACGGTGAACACGGGCAAGTGGAGGGACACAATCAGTGAAAAAACACTAAATATCAGGAGCACCGGAACTGTTGTATAATGGAAGATCAATCCCACAAAACCATAAAATGTGTCCAAGTCATACACCGATCAGGCATAACATTATGACCACTGACAGGTGAAGTGAATCACACTGATTATCTCTTCATCACGGCACCTGTTAGTGGGTGGGATATATTAGGCAGCAAGTGAACATTTTGTCCTGAAAGTTGATGTGTTAGAAGCAGGAAAAATGGGCAAGCGTAAGGATTTGAGCGAGTTTGACAAGAGCCAAATTGTGATGGCTAGACGACTGGGTCAGAGCATCTCCAAAACTGCAGCTCTTGTGGGGTGTTCCCGGTCTGCAGTGGTCAGTATCTATCAAAAGTGGTCCAAGGAAGGAACAGTGGTGAACCAGCGACAGGGTCATGGGCGGCCAAGGCTCATTGATGGCTGGCCCGTGTGGTCCGATCCAACAGACGAGCTACTGTAGCTCAAATTGCTGAAGAAGTTAATGCTGGTTCTGATAGAAAGGTGTCAGAATACACAGTGCATCGCAGTTTGTTGCGTATGGGGCTGCATAGCCGCAGACCAGTCAGGGTGCCCATGCTGACCCCTGTCCACCGCTGAAAGCGCCAACAGTGGGCACGTGAGCATCAGAACTGGACCACGGAGCAATGGAAGAAGGTGGCCTGGTCTGATGAATCACGTTTTCTTTTACATCACGTGGATGGATGGGTGCGTCGCTTACCTGGGGAACACATGGCACCAGGATGCACTATGGGAAGAAGGCAAGCCAGCGGAGGCAGTGTGATGCTTTGGGCAATGTTCTGCTGGGAAACCTTGGGTCCTGCCATCCATGTGGATGTTACTTTGACACGTATCACCTACCTAAGCATTGTTGCAGACCATGCACACCCTTTCATGGAAACGCTATTCCCTGGTGGCTGTGGCCTCTTTCAGCAGGATAATGCGCCCTGCCACAAAGCAAAAATGGTTCAGGAATGGTTTGAGGAGCACAACAACAAGTTGAATTGGCCTCCAAATTCCCCAGATCTCAATCCAATCGAGTATCTGTGGGATGTGCTGAACAAACAAGTCCGACCCTTGGAGGCCCCACCTCGCAACTTACAGGACTTAAAGGATCTGCTGCTAACGTCTTGGTGCAGATACCACAGCACACCTTCAGGGGTCTAGTGGAGTCCATGCCTCCACGGGTCAGGGCTGTTTTGGCAGCAAAAGGGGGACCAACACAATATTAGGAAGGTGGTCATAATGTTATGCCTGATCGGTGTATTTCACTCTATAATGAAAGGACAAAACAAGAGATTATATTTGGATAAAGAATTTTCTTTACAGAAATGAGAATTTGGGGTGAAATGTGCTTAGCTGTCATGAAAACCACATTATTAAAAACTAATCTTTATGGTCCTAAAATAGGTTAATTTCTTTATACAAACTATAATGGGGGATATGACCTGAAATATGACATTTCTTGACCACTCAGTTAATGCGTGTGGGCCACAATAGTCATTTTGAATGTTTTATACTGAACCATCAAATCTCTGCATGGCCTATTTACTTTATCTCTGGTACACTATAATTCGCTTACATGTTCCACATAATGTCCTTTATTTTTTTCTAGTGATTCAGTGTATGAGAAGACTCCATCTGCATATTGCATAAATGCTTGATGAGCTTTATCACACAACACTCTAATCTCCATTTATCACCTCAGAAGGCTTCAGACATGTGATTCATTTGCTTTTCACCCACTTACAATTTAACGCTGATTGAGGACATAGTACATCTACCTCTATATAGAACGGCAAACACACTCTCCTATTTTTATTTGAAACAGTGATCTCTGATATGTGTAGATTCGAAAATTGTCTTCTCTCTTGAGACTTTAATCTGCAGACACATAACTCACCATCTTATTGTCGGCGCAGTGCTGCTGTAATATACTGCAGACAGATGAAACCTACTGGGAATTGTGGGTAAAGTGAGGTAAAAGGTAGTAGTGCCTCTAATCTGACTAAAGCACCTCTGCCTTCTCTCAGCAGCCTGTCTTTTCATTGCTTTTACCATAATCTGGTATAAACAGACATGAACAAATCTAGCACACTGTGTTTCCGTGTGCCTTCTGGTGCAATCAGATGATTCACTTTCCATTTATCCACAAACCAGCGAGGGACAGTGAAAAAGTATGTCTCTGAGAAAATTGTGCATGCTTTCAGAGAAGAGCAATCAGTGGCCCATTATCAAGCATAAAAATCTTAAAAGCATGCCATTCACTGAGGGAAAATTACCAGGGAGGGACTCTCTCCTTTAGCGTGATTGATGATTATATTTCACTGTGCTTGGAGAGGGTGGTCACAGCGTCGAAAGTCAAGCCATTTTAAGGCTGTGCTGACTCACGGAGAGGACAGGTAGGGACAGCAAGTTTGCCCTCTAGTCTTTGAATTTGATATATTATACACAGTACCTATGTGTATTTTTATTTTGTCATCAGCAATGCCCAATGTCACTAATACATTTTTAAGTGTCTAAATACTTTTTGGAGTCACAGAACACTTGAAGGTTATTACTGGCTTCCTTCAGGGATTATAATGGCTCTTTGCTCAGGTATGGCACATTTATTAATGTGCTGGGATGGAGGAAGAGACATTTGCGAATAAACCGGCAAATAACTGCAGGAAAGGAAAGCAAACAGGGTCAGAAGTGCGACTGTCATACACTATAGGTCAAAAGTTTGGAGTAATTAGGATTCTTTAAAGCTTTTGAAAGAAGTCCCTTATGTTTTCCACAGCTGCAAGGTACAAAAATACAGCTAGGTAAAGTAATATTGTGAAATATTATTACATTTTACAAGGGGATGTTTTCTTTTTGAATATATTTTAAAATGTCATCTATTCTAGTGATGAAAGCTTAATTTTCAGCATCATTACTCCAGTCTTCAGTGTCACATGATCCTTCAGAAATCATTTTAATACACTGATTTGCTGCTCAAACATTTCTTATTATTACGAATGTTGAAAACATTTGTGCTGCTTAATATTTTTGTGGAAACTGCATTACACTATCATTGAAAAGTTTGGGATATGGGTTTTTTTTTATATTCAGCTATTAAATTGATCAAAAGTGACAGTAAAGACATTTACAATGTTACAAAATATTTCTATTTCAAATAAATGCTGTTCTTTTGAACTTTATATTCATCAAAAAATATCACAGTTTGCATAAAAATATGAATCAGCAAAAAAATAATAAGATCCATTATTAATAATTGAGCACCAGTAATAATTGATGATAACTGAGCACCAAATCAGCATATTACAATGATTTCTGAAGGATCATGTGACACTTCAGACTGGAGTAATGATGCTGAAAATTTAGCTTTGTATCACAGGAATAAATTACAATATGAAAACAGTTATTTTAAATTGTAATAATATTTCACAATATTACTGTTTTTACTGTATTTTTGAATAAAAGAATTAGAATAAAAGATTTACAGACTCTTAATCAATTTTACTAAATTACAAATTCAACATTGACATTGATATTTTTCTTTCTAGCACAGCAACTGAAATTTAAAGATACTATTTTATGCTACAAAATATTCTTTATGAAAATGAACTGAAATATGTATTCAGCCCCATGTGTCCCGCAGATTAAAACTAAATTCTCAAACGCTCGCTAGTGAATCAATTAAAAACCACCACATTTTCTAGCTAAAACCCCATAGGACATTGGGGTTTACAGTTCATAATGAGTCATTATTCAGGTTGTGAGTTTGAAGGGCATCTCTGAAATGAATACTAAAGAGTTATTCTGTGAAGTTAGACATGAAGTAAAACAAATGCATAAGTAAGGAAAACAATACTGAAGTGTGTATAATGTCCCAGCAGGCAAAGCTGGTTCAATTATAAAGCAATGGAAGCTGAATCAAACCACCCAGACACTGCCTAGAAAAGGTTGCCCTACGAAACTCCTTGCAGGAACAGCAGGAGACTTGTGAGAGCCGCCACATAAAGGACAATGTTCGCTTTGAGAGTTCAGTATCTGAAAACAGAGTAAAGGTGCAGCAGTCGACCATATCAGGAAATCTGTATAACACTGGCCTGTATGGGAGAAGGGGACCGAAAAAAGAAAAATGTGAAGCAAATGTGCAGTGCAAATCTAACACTGCTCAAATCTAACACCTCAGAAAACACCATACCTTCAGAGAAAGTGGTAGTTTTCATGCTGTGGGGCTGCTTTTTATCAGCAGAGACCTGGTTTCGTGTTAAAACAAAATTATGAATGGATGATACAAAATATAGAGCTGTACCGCGAGAGATCCTGTTTCATTCTGCTCAGAAAATGGGAACCAAAATTGTCAAGAGAATAACTTTTCAGTGTTGGATTTTGTAATTCAGTAAAGAAAGAAAATAGAAAAGGTCTCAGTGATGCATCTTTGCAAAGCTAAATCTAACAATGATATATATGAAAAAATAGACAGTGGTCTCCTTACACGCAGGCAGGCCCGTCGCAAGGGGGGTGCGAGGCCCTGTGCAAGGCCCGGGGGGGGGGGGGGGTGCGCTATAGTAACGGGGGTCCACTGTTGCTGTAATGACAAACAATTTGTTGTTTGTGTTGTGGATATTTAAGAAAAAAGTTTGCTTCGCTTCGTATATTCAGTTTAATAGTCGTGTAACATAACTGCTCACAATATTTTTGACGCTTAAATTATGTTCTAAATTATGAATTGGTCAAACGCTTTTGCAAAATGGTCTGAATCCACTCGCATTTGTTTGCACTGCTCTCTTACTAAATCATCTGAAGTGATTTTTCTCAGTCAGTAAAACAAACATACGTATCGAGAACAATTAGCGCTGTTTTTCAGTTGTTTTCCTCTGTATGTGCTAAATTAATGTCTGACAATTTCATTGTCTTTTGAAATTTTTGGATTTAAAAAAATGTTTAAAACGTCTAGATATATAGTCTACACTCGTTCTGCGGTATTGTTGCTCTCACTGATGGTCCGAAAGGTGCATAATAGGCTATATATGCTTATTTAACTGTTTAGTGTTTAATAAAAAATCCTTTGTGCATACCGTCAGATGAAATCCTGCAGGCATCCATGTCCATGCAATAAAATGCACATGCTTGAATGAGCGCGGATTTCTAGCGTATTTACTTGAATTTATCAGGTAATATCTATGGTTTGACCCATTTCAGAAGCAGCCAAAATCAGAATTTAAAATGGACTGAATAAAGCTCTCTACGAACTTGACGTGTGATGCCACGCTGACTGACATATGCACGTGAATCATGCACACACACACACGCTCAGAGCAATATTGTAAGTTACTGCATAATACATTTTTAACAAGCAGAATATTAGTTATGATACACATAGTCTCACTTTTAGCTATGTCTTTTAACTATTATAGTATTTTGAAGAACAAAAACATGAACTTTAACTATTGGCTTTACATCATCAAGTCAGCTGTCACTTTACTTTGGCGCGAGGCCCTGTGCGGTCGCACACTTGGCACAGCCCTTGCGACGGTACTTCACGCAGGCGCAGAATGCATGTGCTGACTGACAGTCGGCTGTAGTTCACTCGGTGTGTTCACGTGCAGTTTTTTTGCCCTGACACAGGCGACGTGAGGTGACAACACAGTCGGCTTTTATCAGTGCTAGTTCTTTGGTGTCGGTTTGGTGTGTCCCTACCCTTAACCACCAGATTCTCCTGTCAACCCTCATGATGAAGGGCATCTCAGGAACCGCACTCCAGTGGTTCAAGTCTTACCTCACAGATAGTAGGTCCTTCAGAGTGTCGTGGAGGGGTGAGATGTCTAAGTCGCAACATCTAGCTACTGGAGTGCCTCAGGGCTCAGTGCTTGGACCACTTCTCTTTTCTATCTACATGTCATCACTAGGATCTGTCATTCAGAAAAATGGCTTTTCCTATCAATGCTATGCTGATGACACACAACTCTACCTCTAATTCTAGCCTGATGATAGCTGCTCACATCTCAGCCTGCTTGACAGACATTTCTGGCTGGATGAAGGACCACCGTCTTCAACTCAACCTTGCTAAGACAGAACTGCTTGTGGCCAACCCAACACTTCATCACAACTTCTCCAATCAGCTAGGTTCGTCAACCATAACTCCCTCCAGGACAGCCAGGAACCTTGGAGTTGTGATTGATGATCAGTTAAACTTTATTGCTAGAACTGCCCGGTCCTGCCTTATACAACATTATGAAGATCAGGCCCTTCCTAACAGAGCATGCTACATAACTCCTTGTCCAAGCTCTTGTTCTATCCAGACTGGACTATTGTAATGATCTCTTGGCAGGCCTTCCAGCATGTACTGTCAAACCTCTGCAACTGATCCAGAATGCAGCAGCGAGAGTGGTCTTTAATGTGCCAAAGAGGGCGCACGTCATGCCTCTCTTCATCAATTTGCACTGGTTGCCAATAGCCGCTCGCATCAAATTCAAGGCACTGATGTTTGCCTACAGAACAACCACTGGCTCTGCAACACTACCTAAACTCACTACTGCAGACTTATAAGCTCGCGTTCTGCAAGTGAAAGGCGCCTTGTGGCACAAAATCACTTTCACGGACCTTTACCTTCACTGTTTCCTTGCTGGTGGAACATCCTGCCTAACTCAACCTGAGCAGCTGAGTCCATTTTCAAGAAATAGCTTAAGATGCATCTTTTTTATCACCACTTGAACCATTAATACTAACACTTACTATTATTTCTTTTTGTATTGTTGCCCTATTGTTGGTTTGATTGCTTCTATTGTTCTCATTTGTAAGTCACTTTGGATAAAAAGTGTCTGCTAAATGAATAAATATAAAAGTAACTGGACATTTTTTGGAAAAAAAACATTGAAAAAATAATGGCAGACGTTATGGTTATCATGTATTGGTTAGTTAACCAAAATCAGGGGAAAATAATCTTTAGATGAATAAAAATAATCA